>VWYH01004264.1:275679-294313 GCA_013399365.1 Pampusana beccarii | reverse complement strand
GGCAGAGTAGAGGGGAAGGAGAACCTCTCTCGACCTACTAACCACCCCCCTTCTAATACACCCCAGGATGCCATTGGCCTTCCTGGCCACCAGGGCACAGTGCTGGCTCATGGTCATCCTGCTGCCCACCAGGACCCCCAGGTCCCTTTCCCCTACACTGCTCTCTAACAGGTTGTTCCCCAACTTATACTGGAACCTGGGGTTGTTCCTGCCCAGTTGTAAAACTCTACACTTGCCTATTATCCTGTTGAAGCTGAATATCCAAATTACCTCAATCTCCACCTTCTAAATCAAGTAGCAAAATGGAAAACATTTCTTTTGTTATGAATACTAATGACATCTTTGTTTCATGTCGTTGCTTTCCTAAATGCATCAATATTTCTTAATTGTTTCTGTCCTGTGTGTTTGGGTCTAGTTTTGGGGAGGAATGCAACCAACTCTTGATAATGCCAATGAAGCTCAGATTTCTTTCTGTCTTTTTTCTCTTCCAGGACATGGTTACAGAGTTGTGTTCAGGCCCTTGCATAGCAATGGAGATTATACAGCCCGAGCCTCCAAAAGTGTTCAGAGACTTCTGTGGTCCTTCTGACCCTGTAAGTACTTGCTTGAGTGATAACGAATGCTTAAAAAGTTGATGTGCCGTCTGTGTGAATGAAAATATCGCAGTATGGTATGGCTGCCGCATACCTGCTGCATTCCTTGGAAATGTAAGCGTTACCTTATTGTAGAGGTCAGATGCTAGTTTTAGTGGACCAATTTGCAAATCCTCTAGCAGCTCTTCTGGTCTTACCTAAACTAGATGATAAAATGCTGTGATGATACTTACGTGAAAGGAAAGCTGTCTAGGCAGAAGTCTTTGAGGAAGATTCATAAATATTCTGCAATTGTAAAAGGAGAATTGGTTTCTTTGTTTTTTCTAGAAAGAAGCAAATAAAGAAGGGTGTAAAAGTTCTCATAGCTGTTTGCTACAGTAATGCTTCCAGCTTTATCTTTAATTTCTTGAGGTGACTAATTGGATATTTGTGATACTGTGTGCAATTTGGAGGCAAGCATAAGTGCTGTTTCAAAAAGTTTGCAGTTTTTTGTTAAAGAATGAAGGCTACTGTACCACACAGGAGCCATGAGGCGAAATGTCAAGATGGAGGCAATGAGGTCAGGGTCTGTATGTTTTTTTGGTTATGTTTTGATATTTTAATTTAACTGAGTGGGTTTACCAGTTTCCATGGAAAAAATTCACACAGATTAATAGTTGAAGGGGAGAACAAGTTGTTCAGGATATATTTTTCTTCAGATCCAGTTTCCATTACAGAAAGCACAAATTAAAGGCATTGTCCAAACCTTTTTTCCCCTCCTATTTGCTAACATTCCAATATTTCTCTGCTAGGTTAGCATCTTGTAAGCAGAGCGTAACCTGTTTATCCGACTCAGTTTTAACTACAGGATGATGTATCAGTAGTACGGTACACAATGTAGTGTTTTCAGTTTTGTTTAAAATTCCATGTTTAAGGTTTCTGATCTTTAAAACTTCCGAAGATGCAGGGTTTTTTTTATTCAGGCCTATTATATCCTTTTCATATTTCTAATACCTAATGCCTAATACATTAAAATCAAAACATGCTTGCAAACATCACAGGTCCTTTAGGTTCTTAAAGACAAATGTACCTGTAAAAGGGGAATTTCTCTACTTTCCTATACTACATCACATGAAAAGCCCTGTCATCGCCATACAACACGTATGTGACCGGAAGAATAGTTGATGAGCTGAGGAACTCACCGAGAGATGTATAAACTGGTGGCTTCTCTGAGTAGCACAAGAAAACAGCAAAGGAAGGAACTAAATTCCTGCCTCCCAGATCTCTTGCTAGTGACTTACCCGTGCTGTGTTTCCCTTTTAATGGTTACCTGTGTGACTTGTGAAGTGAAAATGAGTACCCACCTGCTTCTAGTGGCAGCAGATGGTTGTAAGGTTTGAGGCACTGATTTCATAGTAGTTACACTAATGAGATGTCTGGAAGACAGGCAGCTGTATTGTATATTTCTGTCTACTGTTTTCTATAAGAATTGCAAATTAAGTGATTCTTCAGGCACATAAGGCATAGGTACAGTAACTACAGCTGCTCTCAAGAGTGATCTCTGCCTGAAATTTATCTGTCTCTTTAGATAGCATTGGTAGCTTGTCCTTGAGGAAGAAGGGTGGAAGGCAGGGGTGTCCAACTCATTTTCCCCGGGGGCCACATCAGCCTCGCGGTTGCCTTCAGAGGGCCAAATGCAATTTTAGGACTGGATAAGTGTAGGAGTAGTTACATTTGGCCCTCTGAAGGCAACCGCGAGGCTGATGTGGCCCCCGGTGAAAATGAGTCTGACATCCCTGGTCTAAGGTATCTTAGTTGTCTGTTGTCGTTCCCAACCAGAATCGTCAGAGGAGCTCAGAACTGAACTTTATGGTTACAATATCTGTCTCAAATATGAGTAGCAGAAATTGTAACAGCAATTTCATTACCTAGCACGGTTATATACAGACCATGAAGATACCATGGACTTGATATTCTAATGGTTAGAGTAAATCTAAGTGTCGTGTAAATAATGCATTATCATTGAGAGATCTGAATCTCTCTGTAACTCATTTGTTTATATATGCTAGATCCTCATGTGTGTACAGCCTGTTTGTAAACACAGGTGAAGACCAAGTTTACTACAAAATGTACCCGATTGGGTCACTTTGGCTCCTTTTGAATAGCATCCTATTTGGCAAGTAGTGCCATTGAAATCGCTGTGATTACTCTCAAAGCAAAGTGCTATTTGAACTGACTCTTGGAATTCAACGTTATATAATGAATTATCTCCCAATCACGTGTGCAGTTAATTATATCTTAGATATATAGCAAATGTAATAATTACTTTGTGGAAAGTCACGTATCTAAACTGGGCATGAATTTCTGTCTCTTCCTGGTTTTGCAGGGAGGTAGTTGGCATAAACTTCAATAAAAGACATGCAAAAAGAGGTGATACAAATTTTCCCAAATCAAAGCTAGATGCCATTTGGAAATAGGTCTGGTTTTGTCCAAGTCCATGTTGTTTAGGGCTGAAGAAAGAATTAGAGTTGTTCCATTTTGAGGGTTATAGTTTAATAAGCTAGCAATTTATACCAATTGTACAATGCTAAAAATTAAACGGAACTTTGTTCTCTTTTCTGTAACTGGGTAATATTTTGTTAGCACTGCGGGTCAGTAAAGCTCTCTGCCAAAAATATCCTTCGTTATAAACCAGCTTATAAATACTTTATTAAAACCTCTCATGTGGTAGTAGAGAAGGCTACTAACCAAAACCATGTTTTGAGCTTCTTTGTAGTAGTGTACGAACAGACTATCAAATCTGAAAAGCGGGCAGTGAGATAAAGATACTCATCTGTAAGGAGCTGTGCTAGGCATACTCTCAAAATTACTGTGACCTGATTGGAGGGCTCAGTGTCACAGATTGCAGGCTTGTGGAACGTTTGTCCCTGGTGGATGGTATATGCACTAGGAGAAATGCTTTTCTGCAGGTCTTGCTGCTGCTTGCATTCCTGTACACTGGCACTTTTCTAGTGAGTGGCTGGCTGGGTCACTGCACTCCTGGTGAACTGTCAGCACCTTTAATTACACTCAGCTTAAGCTCCTGGTGTGCAGCTGGATTTATTTTGTGTCATTGGTGACCTCATCTGAGGCATTTCTGTAATCTTTCAGCTGTGATGGTTGTTTTTCTTGTCTTCTGATTGCAGCCTCTAGCTTAGCTGTTCTTCCCAGCCAGGTCCCAGGCTACTCGTGTGACTTGCTCTTGGTGTCGCTCTGCGCCTCGTTCTCTCTGTCCTGGAATGCCTCTGTGGCTAACTTGTAGGGCTTAGAAAGGGAAGGCTCTCTCCACATCTACTGTAACAAGTGACTATTACGCTTTACTTATTGTTACAGCACCCTTTTAAAAAGCCAGCAGCCATTCTGATACCCATCTTGAAAACACCGTTTCTTTACAATGTTAATAACGGTTGTTTAAAAAAGATTTCTGAATTCCACACAAGACTGTAGCTTTTCAAGGAGAGGAAGCACGCGCAGCCTCTGCTGTGTACCCAAAGTTAGGAGGTTTGAGGTATATGTATTGAGATCCTATGAGCAGCTGGGCACTTCAGTTTGGATATTTAAATTTCAAACAGGAATGGGATTTCTGAAATGACTTTGAATTCGACTGATTTTCCATGGTGTGTCTAAATCATTTAAGCCCTTTTTCAAAATATACTATAAAATTAATTATGCAGACTGTTAAATTATGGGTTTCATGCTGGATGCTATTTCACTCTATTTCTACTGATGCAGTTCTGACATTGAGAGAGGAAAAAAATACACTTCTGGCGAAGAGGTAACTGCTGTAAAAACTAGAAAGAGGAGTTAAAAAGTTAATTAAATCAGATTAATGCAGAACACAAACCTCTTGAACTTTCAATACACGCTATCATTTAGAAATAGGAGTTGCTAACTGCAACTGAAGTTTAGCAGAAAAGAAGCTATGATTCTTCTTCGTTGTAAAGACATGTAAGTGCTTGGAGGGGTAGGGGTAAATGCAGCACAGTGTGCATTATCAAAAAAGCTGTTTTGTTTAAGTGTGGTAAGAAAAAAACCCACAGACTCTCCTGTATTGAACTGGTATTGTTTCACATGGATCAGGAAGCAAAGGCTATAACAGAAAACCTCAGAATACGAGGATGGTGGCCAGGGAATCCTGTAGCTTCCTGAGCTTACAGGCATTGATGTTTCATTTGATTGGTGTTTGTGTATTTTTGGCCTCTGGTGCACTTGGAGGCCTTTTGCTACAGCTGCAGTAGCCGCTGGTAACTTTTTGTCATGGAATTGTTGATGTGATCACATAGTATTTGTAAGACATTTGTAAAATGCTGTAGAAATGATAAATATTACTTTTTTTTTTTTTTTTTTTTTTTTTTTTAATTTTTTGCCTTTCCATTTGTGTATGAAGAAAGTTCAAAAGAAAGTTTGCATATAACGTGTGATTCCGGGAGTTTACATCAGCTACGTGTTCCTGGCTGGTTGCATAACATATAGTAGTCTTAAGAGCCTTTAGTTAGGATTGGCAGTACGCTAAAAGTGACTCAAGTACCTTCTGCTGTGAGATATTATTAAAGTAGATGGGATGTGCTGCAATATTTCTGCATCCAGTGGGCTGAAAGGGCTTTTCATATACTTGCTTTAGATCCTAACCTGCATTCTTTTTTACATTGAAGATTTGCAGTTGCAAGGGTAACAGTGTATTAGTAGCCTTTTGTACTTTTACATCAACACCAAAGAGCTGAAAGGGAGATTAGATGTTTTAAAACAAAGCAGTGAACTGAAAGAGCTGGAGTCTGCTTTAGCTCCGTTCCTGACCTCACTGCGTGACCTTGGACAAGAAGTTCAATATGTTTCTGCCTCAATTATCACATCAGTTAAACAGGGATAATGGTATGAGCCAAAGAGCACCCTTGCTGTAAGATTTGTGTTTATGTAGACCTGTGAATCTCTATCACTGAAAAATATCTACATGTGAGGGAAAAAATGTTCATTGCTAGAACTGCATTAGCAGCACGACATTTTCATATTACGTCACAGAAAAAATAGTTCAGTGGAAGATACAAAGAAATATAAAGACTATTTTGAGCTCCCAAGTATTCATTTTCTGGTAATATCTTCACAGCTGTTTCAATGTGGATTCTCCCTATAGCCTACTGAGCCTTGGTCAGAGTGTTGACAGTGAAGTAAATAATGTATTTCAAGAGATATAAGATTTATTAATCTAATTCTTTGATGAATACGTTTTTCATGTAGTTGATTATCTGCTCAAATAGCCTGAGTCATGTAATAATAATAAAATTTTCATTCAGTGCCAGACCTTGTACCAGCTACAGTAGCAAACAGATCGATCAGTACCAGTTATGATATCCTGCTGTTCTAAGCCTGCAATGGGAAAGACATGATTGAATTGCTTAGATGTTATCTAGGGTCAGTCGTCTGGCTCTGTCCTTTCAGTTTTTACTTTCCACTTTAGCCTCTGCAAGGCAATGAAAACGTGTTCTAGACAGTGCTAAGGATTCTTACCGGGGGGACATGGTAATTTTTGACTAAGTATCTGTGGAGGGAGATTCTTCCCTCTAGTGCAGCCCTTTTTTGCTGAGCTAACACTGCTCGTTTATAAAGCCCAAAGTCTCCGTGGGTCCAGGACTTCTCGTGCCTTGCTCTGTGTCACCCCTCTGTGTGTGGGCAGGAGGCTTATTGAGACTGGACCTAGAAGAAAGGGAGTGTTAGGACAGCTGTGCTCTAATGACCCACAGCTATAATGTGACTGTAGCCATGAGTTGCCACCACTGCTTTAGACTGTCGATATGTTGGTGTATGGTTTGAAATTTACCTCCAAAAGTATTACAGCTTCTTGTCAGAGACAAGCCAGTGTGAGTGTGGATGCCAGACACCACACCCGTGACGACGAGTTGCTTTCCTTGGTTTAAAATGGATGGAGTCTGCACTGGCTCCACCAGAAACAAGACTGATACATAAATGTCATATTTATTCTTCCTGTCAAAGCTGTGAGCCAAGAATCCAATAGTTAATTTTTACAGGCATGAAGTAAATGTTCATAAACATTTCTTCTGGTGTGTTTTTCTTGATCCTGAATGGGTATTGCAGAGGTCAGCCAGACCCTGAAACACCCCCTCTGCTGCCCCATTTGCTTTAGTTGTGTCTGCATATGTGCTTTGTAGTGGCACGTATGCATGATCTGGTTACAATTTTGGGGTGACCTGCTTAGAGCTCTGTTTCTTGCATACTGTCTTCTCCAAGTGACGCTTTGCAGGCAATGGGAAGTCCTTTGATAGGAAGAGGGACTTCAGGCTCACCAAAATATGTCTTTGTGGGAAGATTAGAACAAAAATCAGAGCACTAGTAGTGGTGGGGGAGCCTTTTGCTTGCAAGTAATTTGCTTTAAATGTGGCTTGTTATTGCCTGAAGGTTGCTGTCATATGATGGCTGTTCAATGTCATGTGGAACTGGAGTTTGTAGGCTCACTTTGAGTCTTGATGGGTAGGTGCATATGTGTTGAAAATTGCTGTTATTAGTGGTGACTGGCAGTCTCCCTCAGGAGACTGAATACTGACACAGCCCTCGAGACCGAACTCTGCTTTAAATCCAATGTGATTGAGGCATCTTGGCAAGGTTACAGTCTGAAAAAAATCTTTTATCTGCCACTGCTTGTCTGAGGCTCCAGAGCTACCAGACTTGAACATGTCACCAGTGCTACAATTTCCGCCTAAATAAATTCTGGATGGGAAGTTATTTGACTTAGATGCAGTGGTCACAAATTACAGTTGTTTGATAAAGTAGATAATAAAACGTATTGCATTGTCTGATATCAAGCCCACTACCACCACAGAGGCATGATGCTGGAGGAGTCTGCTGCTTTCATCCTCTGGAGGGAAGGTGTCGGGGTCCTCTGGGAGAGGCCTGAAACTGGGGTACATTTGCATCTTGTTTCCAGATGCTGCAATGCTTTTTTTTCCCCTCAGTTGGCTACCAAAGCCTTTCTAGCCTGTGTAGCTTTTTTTGTAGTTTCCTCTGCTACCTGTCACTGTGATATTTTAGCATCTCCTGATGACAAGGCACCTTCTGCAATTTCTGGGCATTTTCAGGAAGTTATCAACGTTTTGTCACAAATCCTCAATGCCCTCCTGGAAGGTAGCATCAGCTTCGGAAGCCTCAGGGTTCCCATCTGTGTTCCCATCTTTCCCTTATGTCAGTCTGTCTCTGGCTTTGAACTGGTTCTTCCTGGGCAACTCATGCCTCATTCCAGGCTGGAATGGCTTGCCCTGTTTTAGCAAGAGAAGAGAAGCTGTACTTGAGCCCAGGGACTGAAGGAAAGCAGGGATGTGCAACAAGGCATTAGCAGCGCTGGTTACTGATTTTCCTTGCCTTGCTGTGCCACCACAGAGACCTCCTAGCTGCTCTCCAGAATGGAGAATGTACCCAGGGTGTCCCGGAGCTAGGTTTTTAGGGCCTTCCCTGCAAAGCATCATAGGGCTAGCCATTTTTTTAAGGGTTTAAGCCACACTTAGAATATTTACTTTTTAAGAAAACTCATGTTTTTGGTCAAGGACTTTGTACTGTTGAGCTGTGCAGACACCTGAAGACATTTAGCCTAATCTGAAATCACAAAGCCTAATTGTATCTATAGGTAGGTGTGAAAGAAGCCTGAAAGACTGGCTTAGGGATCATAAAGGTTCCCTTTGCACTCTGAGTGCATCCTGAAATACTATGTGGGTGTTATTAAAAAAGTGGTGTTTTAAGCGTCTGTGATGAACACAGGATTCTTACAAATGCTGTGAGTTACATAAATTTGTCTATTCAACATTGAGGAGGATGGGGTTTTTCAGAGTGTGCAGGATTTGGTTATAACTGTCCATCTGCATGTCTTGTTTTGCAAAATGAATGCTTTCTTACCCTGTTTGTGTTGTGCCTTCCTGTTTAGGTTCTCTCCAAGCTTTGGACTATATGCAGTAGTTTAGGGAGCGTTGTTACAGATTTAGTATCTGCTATAGATGGATCAATTTTTTTTTTAAAAGGTGACCACACAAAGTTTTTAAAGTGCTTGTTTTCCTGGTTTCTTTTAGCATTTGGTTGGCTTGTTTTTTTAAATAATGCTAGCTAATACATTTCAAAATACCATCTTTATTGTAATTCTGCTTACGTATTTTAGATGGCTTAAGGAGAAAAGTCTTGTTTCTTGCTACTGTAGAAAAAGAAGTTGGTTTCTAACGTATCAGGTGATCATGTGATACCAGCCTGGTATAGAAAAATACACAATGCAATTTTACTCCAGTAGGCTGATCTAAGGTAATCTGCAGGGTTCTTTCTAGGGCTTATTTCTCTCAGCTACACTGGATTAAAATGCAATTTACCTTTCCAATTAGAGGGTTTTGACACTTTCAAAAGATAAAAGTATTATTCTCCCATGTGAAAATACAGTCTTAGTAAGACAAAGGGCTGGCCATCAGAATTCCTAGGTTGTAGTCTCCTGCAGCCACACGAGATCTGCCTTCCTTGGTGATTCCCTTTCTTTTTATTTTGTTGCTTTATGTTTGTTTTTCCCCTTTCCTCCTTTGGACTGTTCTATTACGGTTCTGCTGTAGCTGCTGAGGTTTCTGAGAATAGATTCATTAATATTATTTATTCAGTCTATAAAGGCACAAGGTAAGAGCCTTTTTGAGAACATGATGGTTCTGGGTTAATTTCAGTCTATGTGGTTGTTTTCTTTGCTTCCCTTGTGTTCTGTTTGGTTACAGAAGGCAGAAAATCACTCGTTTACATTGGACAGTGATGTTTTTGAATATAAAAAAGTCAATCCCTGAAAAAAAGCATTCAAGCAAAAAACCAAATTCTCTATAACCTCAGTCCTTCCTTGGAAAAAGGGAGCAGTGTTCCCAAAAGATATGGGAAGTGCTGAGGTCACTCTGGAGAAGAAAATTATTCTGTTACTGCACTAAACAACTCTTTTCTCCTTCCCTTTCTTAGCATCCTGGTCACAGTGACCTTGTGTGTTTGCTCACATGCCTGACTCAGGTTTTTGTTGACTGTAGATAGCCTTGTCCTTCACTTGAATTCTTCCCAACTTCTGGCTGGAACATCTACAGTAAAAACAAACCAAAGAAAATAATAAAACAGGGTAGAATTTGGTAGAACAGGCTGGAAGGGCTTTTTCTAGAACACTGTAAAAGCAGTTAAGAAGAGTCAGTACACAAAGGTGCTTGTTGAAAATGTGCAATAGAGGAAGTTACAAACATGTAGAAAAAGGGCAACAGAGCACTTTCCCATATTACAATGGTGATGTTGTGATCTTGAGTATCCTGAGGTTGACTGTAGCTGTCCCAAAAGGTTTCCTGTCTTCCAGTCAGCAGCTTATGAGTAGTCGGTTCTTGGATGTGCATGATTTGTTTTCTTTTTTTTTTTTTTAAGATTTCTTGGAATAACCAGGTGAAGAGGATGATCAGACCTATCAAACCCTTATCTCAGAGGACTTCTAATTCAGGCTCTGCTTCGTTAATAAATTGGTGGCAGAGCTATTCATAAGCCAACAGAAAAGGAGCTGCAGATCACAGTGTATCTTATGAACTCTTGTTGAGAAATTGGTACACAAACCAGATTGATCTGGGGGGAACTGATCACTGCTGGAAGGAGATTTATCAGTTTCTCAAGTGGGTTTTCCCTAAGAGGGATCAGTTGACTTTCTAGGTTGCATAAGTGGTATCCTTGTACGGTACATTGCAACAGCGTGTGTATGGACTGAAATTCCCTAGATGCTTTGCATGCTGTTGTAGTAGTGCAAGAAGTACATGCAGTGCCCAGAGCATATTTGCAGTTATTTTCTGCTTAAACTACATTATTGCAGACTTCAAAGTGGGGGAAAACAAACGCTGTCATCTAAGCCTTCCCTTCTGTAACAAAAAGAAGTAGGTAGTCTGGTTTTGCATTTCTGATGATTATGGGTATTATTATTGTTCTTCTTTTTATTATTATAAATCCTCTCTCTGCAATTGCTGACAGCTATGAGAACAGCTGCAGTAATAGTTTTCATTCTCTACTGCTGGTCTCATTGTCTGTGGACACTACTAACTAAGCAAAGGCATTTTAAAAAACTAGATATAAAATGATTAATTCAAATGCTGAGAATCTGCTGAATAATTTGGGGTGCCACTTGCTGGTCTGTTTGGTTTAGCCTGACATTCTCTGTTCTACTGCAGGGCCACCTGAGCAGAATTTTTAGCAGATTCTTTTGCTTATAGTATGATAGTCGGCATCCGATGTGCACATGGGACTTCTCTTGGACACTCCTACTAGGAAGTTTTCGCTTTCTGTGCATCCTTTGACTTCCTGGATCAAGGGACTAGAATGAGGTCAGGGTGGAAGACGGGTGAGCAGCGGTTCTTCATATTCCCATGGCAGCTCTCAGGTTCCCCTAGGTGACCTGGCATGGGCTGAGTTTTGTAGGCTGTGGCTTGTGATTGATGTGCTACACAGGAATTAAAGCAGCATTAAATCGGGGAGAGAGAATAGTTGAGGAACTGGTATGGGTTTTGAAAGATGTGAGCTGAGATCTAGACACTTAACTTATGATCCCTGTGTAATGTGTATTTCTTTGTGCCCCTGAGTAGTTCCTGTCTCCCTGTCTTGGTTTCCCACTCCAAAAAATGTGGTCCATTCTGCTCTCATTTTCTGTTCTTTGCGTCTCTTCATGTAAGTTTTCCATGCCAGGATCTGTCTTTTAGTATATATAGGAACACTGACTAGTACAACCAGCCCTGAACACAGCAGGGGCTTTCAAAAAACAGTCATGACACAAATAATGAGTGATTCCTTCTGTCAGAACAGGGCTGTTCACAACTGTGTGGGAAGAGATGGCAGCACTCCTGCCACCAAGGAGAAGCTTGCCCTTGGATTGGAGAGGCTTGAGGGCACGGAGTGGAAGGGAAAGCTCTCTCCCATGCCAGGCCCTGAATGAGAAGGATCTCTGAGGTTTGCTGCAGGCTCGTGAGTTTTGTCTCACAGTTCATGTGCATCTTCTGTTGAAGTGGACGATCTGAAGTTGGTTCAGCTGGGGATGTCTTGGTAGAATTTTGGATAAGGTTTTTTCTGCTTTGCAAAGTGTGGTGGTCAGGTATCTGGACTACTTTTGTACATGTAATATTCCATCTCAAAAATTTCAGGGGAAAAGGTAGTTTGTAGTTTTTCTTGTTCTTACAGGAGAAAACTCAGCCAAGACATCTGCAGACTAAAAATAATGTCTTGCAACTTCATAGTGACTTTCAGTGAAGGCTTTCCAGATATTTTGCTAAAATGAATTGATGAAATTCCAAAATATCCCTTACAGCCTAATATTTTTTTATCCTTGTTGTACAGGTGAATTAATAAATGGATGAAATTCTGGATGCCTTGAAGGCACTGGAAAAGCATCAGTAAGAGCAACATTTCACCTTTAGAGCTTAAAGAAACTAATAACCAAATGTACACTTAAACTGTGTTTCCCGATGCCTTGTGGGGTTAGTTGCTTTTCGGTTCTTAAATGCTTCCCCTTTCCAACTTGTCAAGTAATGTAAATATCCCTTATTGCACCTGGATAATACAACAAGATAGCTAGATTTTTTTAAACTTTATCCCTATTTTGTGACCAGCATACATTTGGTATGTCAGTTATCCTCAAGATTTCACCATCCAGTCTAGTTTACACTTCGCTGAGAAGTGTGGAAGCTTGCTCTTATCTAAATTCAGCCCATTGGCAATGCCAGATAGGCACACCGATATGACAGTAAGTAAGTTTCTGAGCAGGGCAATTATCATTAGAATTGCTTAAGCATCAACCAGAAGCACCAGGAGCAGTAAAAATGCTGTCTCAGGCTGGCAAATGTGCCACGTTTGCTGCCCGCAGCAGAGTCCACAGAGGGCTGGTGCAGCACCTTTGGGCTGCTGGGGAGGAGCAGTGGTAGGGCAGGTGTAGAAGGGAAGCAGAGAGAAGAGCCTCAGGGGATGGAGAGCGACCAGGAGGCTGTAACAACTGCTACAGACTTGTCAGCTTCTGGAAAAAAATGCCAACACTGGAGTATGGAAGATAATGTTAGGTTCGTTAACAAAACTACAAAACTGCTAAAGAATAGAGCTTTAGACTGGTAGTTCAAGGGTAGGCTGACGTTAAGATAAAAAGAAAAGCATCAGGATGTATGTTTTCTTTGTTTGTTTTACTCAGACCAGAGTCAGCCTTTGTAACAAAATAAACTATAGTTTGATTACTTGCTGTTACTGTTGCAAAACTGTTTGATTTTGGAAGGAGGTGAGCCTCAGGTGCACCTTTTACAGTTTTGCGATTGCAAATCTGGCTGCTGTTGCCTGAATCAGATAATTTGATTTACTGACCAAACCTTTACAGCCATGCTGTTTCAAGTACGTAACTGTTATATTATAGAGACTTTCGATGTAACCTTTCCACATTCTTGAGTACCTCTGTATCGGTTTGTTTTGTGATTAAAAGATGAAGGGTGTTTAGTATGGAGTGGGTTAGTTTGGAGGGGATTGTTTTAGTTTGATTATTTTTTTGCGATATACAGAAAGTACAAAAGACTTCTGATAGCACTGACTCCCTTGGGAGCGTGAGTAAGGCCGCTGATACTGACTCTGTATTTGTATATGATGTTGCTGCGACTCGTGTGGAACAAAAAGAAAGAAAACATGCCACTCTGTCAACAAGGGACTTCTGGTTTGGTTTGTGAAATGTAATTCTCTTTACCGTCGTCCTGGGTTTGTATTTAGAAACTTTCAGAAGTACCTTTCAATAGGTGAGCCCCAGGTTTCCAGGGCAAAATGCGCTTTTTGCAGGTAAAGATTTTACAGTGGCAACAGCACCATCCTATGTAGATTTTCCTGCCTGTAAGATAGACAGAAGGCTTAGCACTGCATTTAGGGATGAGTAAATGGACCTCAGATTGATGCAGGAGTAGAAAGCTGTTGTGTTCTGCAGCAGCTGATGTTGAGTGTGAGGTGGCTCATCGCAGGAAACTGGGGAACATGAACTAGGTCAGAGCTGATGTAGCTAGAGGGGAAGCACACACCTCAGAATTGTTTTGCTAGAGTTTGAAAGGAGTACGGGCTGCAAAGAAAACATGCGAAGCAGGCTGAGGCAGGCTAACCCTTGTAGAGTCATGCACAAGATCATATGTGACCACAGATTTCATTTTGACAGTTAAGCCTTTCTCTTCGAATGGGAGCTTCTGCAAGGAATATATCAGGCTGATCAGCTGAGGTTGTTCCCACAGTAACAATAATGATGTTTCTTAATTTGAATAAGTGTTACAGGAGATGCTTGTCTAGTATTGTATTCTGCAAGACAGTCTGTGCTGCTTCTGTCATTTTACCTCTTGATGGTGGCTTCTGTAGCAATGAGTATTTTGTGCAGCTCTCTGCTGCAACCAACAGTGTGTGATATGACACCTGCTAAAATCCCCTAAAAATTAAAGCCACCTGAAGGGCTGTGCTGATGGGAAGAAAAGAGGCACTTCTCCTACCTACCTTACATAGTTGTTGTATTGCAAAAGAGTCTCTTTTTCCCCTGAAAGGGTTTTTCACCCTCTGCCCACTACAGAGGAAGCTCAGGTGCCTCGCTTGGAGGAGGCAGTCAGCTTTCTGGTGGCTGAAGTTCAGCCAGGCAAATTCCATGGTGAGTGGTGGAATTTACTTTATTCTGTTTGTTCTGTGTGTTCTGATCTCTTGGCAAGGGTGTAGCTGGTCCTTGAAAGGCGAAAGGCACTTGCTTGTTTGCCTGAGGCTGGCTACTGCCTTCTGGATCAGTTGTCACCCTCAAGGGGAAAGCGGAGAGGCACCATCTCTTTCATGACAGCAGTGGAGGATGGAGAACTGTAGAAGTAAAAAGCTTCAGGAGTGCAGGGTGGGGAAAGCAGAAAGCAGAAGTGGGGAGAACAAGTCAACATAAAGCTTTCAGAAAGAGTGATGAATAAGGAATGCCAAGGAGAGCAAGGAGCAGATGAGCAGTCAGGGCTCAGATAGAGAAGGAAAACAAGATGTTTTATGAGGACTTAGAGGGAACCGTATGGAGTTTGTTGCAGCCCAAGAAGTCCTCTGGGTGCTGCTGGCCTGAAAGCAAACCTAAAAGAATGAATGTGCCTTGGGAGCACACTGTGCGCAGGAGAGGGTTTGATCACAGACTCTCTCATTTTTATTCTGCTTCACTCAAAAGGACCAGTAATGAATTTTCAAATTTCTCTTGTTCTAATTCATGTTAAAGTAGAACAAAATTGTAGGTTATAAAAGTTCCTTGGTTTTGTTTTTTTTTTGTCTGTTCGGAGTCTGTACTGTTTCCCACTGAGAAGGGAAGGAATGGTTGCTACACAGAGTCAGTGGTCGTCTCTTTGGCTTTTCCTTGAATGCCGTTTAAACAACAACAAAGCACACAGAAATGTGTAAGAGCAGTGGCCTTGCAACCTTTCTAGGTACCCAGCTAAGTGTTCAGGGCAGATGCTTTTAAAAACCTGGCCAAATTTTCTTGAAATCTGCAGTTTTGGTTGGGATAGTTGTTACTGTTCTATATAACTTCCCACCCAGCCCATGAAAAAATGGCCATTTAAAGGAAAAGTGGTTAATGAGCTTTGCTCATGAGTACGTTTATGATTTTTCAGTCTGATTTTTGACAGATTACTGGCACTGGTGGCATTTTTGTTTCACTTCACTTGTATAGAAATAGAAAGATTTTAGAATGTGCTAAGTTCATACAGGCACTGTTGCACTGGGTACAGTTACATGATCAAGAGAAACATGAAATATATGCATCTGTATCTTGTGTAGAACAAGGATCTTCAAAGGGCTAGCTGTAGATCAAAGCCCAGCCTGGACAGTTTGATCAAATAGCTTGATGAATAAGACCAAAGAGAATGAAGCCTTTTGGTTCAGCACCCCTGGTTTGTTTTGCCACAAGCAGTGTATTCTTTACATGAGGTGTGAGTTCATGGCATCCCCATTTACACCGGTACGTGAAGTTCCAGTGTGCACATTACTCTCCTCTCATGCATGTGGTAAAGCTGTAGCTGCTCTTAACTCCTCCACCATTGGGCTCTCAGCTTTTCCAAGAAGTTTTTGAAAACCAGTACACAAAACATGTACTCCAGAAACTAGACTCAGCAGAAAGTTTGGGAAAAAGAGGTTTAAAAGGGGTGGAGGGATGTGGAGAAGCCAACCCAAGCCCCACTATTATGTTTGTATCTCCCTGTTGTTGCAGATGATGCCCTATAAATAAAATGCTTGGCAAACTTCCTTAATGGAGCAGAAGAGTATATATTAATACGTGCTATGAAGAATAAGTTCTGTAAAGAACTCTCTTCCTCCTTCCCTGAAACGTTCCCAATATTTCCAGCCATACATACACAAGGACACCTATAAATGATCCATACAGCTCTTTGTATCTCCGTTATTTACAGAGGCCTTCTTCCCTGTGGGCTCCTCAGTAGTGTAGTAAGAAACCAACAGAATAGTAAAACTTTTGGAATTGACAATTATTGTCCTTTTTTTGGCTCTGTAAATATAAGCAGAGGCTGCTTTACCCTTCTTCCTATTTGTTAACTGATGGCAAGAAAGACTTATTTAGATTCTTATTAATCAGATCCTAACAATGTAAAGTGCTGGACGACCTACCTTTGTGTACTTCTGATCTAACGCAATCCCAGGCAGAACAGAATGAGTCCTTTTTAGTGCAAGATGGCTGGTGAGTTTCAGGAGGGCAGGAGAATGTGTAGCAACCTGCCTTGAAAAATTGAAGGAAGAACAGGAGATTGTGTACAGCAGCAGTAGGAG
The DNA here is from genome assembly GCA_013399365.1 of Pampusana beccarii. NCBI lineage: Eukaryota > Metazoa > Chordata > Aves > Columbiformes > Columbidae > Pampusana > Pampusana beccarii. The sequence continues at coordinate 277,907 of VWYH01004264.1, read as the reverse complement.
CTCTTGCCGTGTTAGTGAGAGTCCGAGAGAAGAAACATGAGGTCTTCTGTTATAAAGTTGTGAAGTAGAAATGAGAGCTTGGGACAAATGAAAAGTCAGGAGGCCATAGCTGCTTTGAAAGAGAGAATTAAAAAAAAAAAAGGGTTTGGTGAGGAAGCTGGGTCAAGAGAAAACTTGGGAAAGTTTCATAAGAAGCAGCATTTTAGACACCTTGGGGGATAGAACAGTTTGAACAAAAGAGTTTGATGGATAGCAAATAGAGTTTCTCCTCTATCCCTCCAGTTGTAGGGAATGATGATGCAGATACAGGAAGACGCAGCACATCAGCACCTGGCTGTGAGACTGATGTCACCAGCAGAATTTTTGGTGTTTTGGTCATGGGTTGGTTTACACCTGGCCTGCTGGTGACATAGGGGGCATACCTGTCTCAAAGGGGGAAAAGGATCCTTGGACAGGAGTTAGCAGGGCCCATTGAAAGAGCTTTAAACTAGATTTGAAGGGGGAAGGGGAGAAAACCAGGCTCACTAGACATAAAATTGGGGATGGCATACCATTGTTTGGGGGATGGGGTGCTAGCGAGGTCCTTTGGTCTGCCTTATCATTGGAGGTAGGGGATGGAGAACCATGCAGTAGAAGAGACATGAGGGTTATTAATGAGTTAGAAATGAGGGAAGGACCTGAGAATGGTCACGTACGAATTAGGGCTTCTCCCCTCAAAAAGGTAGTGGGTTCAGTAGCCCAGCTGAAGTGCATGTATACCAATAAACACAGCATGGGCAACAAACAGGAGGAGTTGGAAGCCATTGTGAATCAGGAAAATTGTCATATAGTTTCCATCATGGAAACATGGTGGGATGACTTGCACAACTGGAGTGCTGCATTGGATGGGCACCAACTCTTCTGAAGGGATAGGCAGGAAAGGAGAGGAGGTGGGGTAACCATGTATGTTAGGGAGTGTTTTGATTGTCTGGAGCTTGATGAGGGTGTTGATAGATTTGAGTGTCTATGGGTGAGANTCTGGGCAATGTGATGGCCAAAGGCCACTTTGGACGTAGAATTATGAAATGATCGAGTTTTCTGTTCTTGGAGAAGGAGGGTGGTCAGCAGAACTGCTACCTTGGACTTCCAGAGGGCAGACTTTGATGTGTTTAGGAGGCTGGTTGGCAGAGTCCTTTGGGAGGCAGTCCTGAAGGGCAAAGGAGTCCAGTAAGGCTGGTTGCTCTTCAAGAAGAAAGTCTTAAAGATGCAGGAACAGGTTGTCCCCATGTGCCAGCAGATGAGCCAGAAGGGAAGACTGGCCTGGCTACATAGAGAGCTTTGACTGGAACTGGGGAATAAAAGGAGAATTTATGACCTCTGGAAGAAGGAACAGGCAACTCAGGAGGACTACAGGGGTGCTGTGAAGTTATGCAGGGAGAAAATTAGAGGGGCCAAAGCCCAAATAGAACTTAATATGGCTAATGCTGTAAAAGGCAGCAAAAAATGTTTCTATACATGGGAGACAAAAGGAGGATTAAGAAGAATTTCCATCCTTTAGTAGATGCAGGGGGAAACATAGTGACTGAGGATGAGGGAAATGCTGAGGTACTAAATACCTCTTTGCCTCAGTCTTTAATAGTAAGACCAGTTGTGCTCCAGGGACCCAGCCCCCTGAGCCACAAGACAGAGATGGGGAGCAGTATGAAGCCCCAATAATCAAAGGGGAAATGGTTGGTGACCTGCTACACCACTTAGACACAAACAAGCCTATGGGGCCAGATGGGATCCATCCAAGGGTGCTGAGGGAGCTGGTAAAGACGATCATCAAGCCACTTTCAGTCATTTATCAGAAGTGTNCTCCAGGGACCCAGCCCCCTGAGCCACAAGACAGAGATGGGGAGCAGTATGAAGGCCCAATAATCAAAGGGGAAATGGTTGGTGACCTGCTACACCACTTAGACACAAACAAGCCTATGGGGCCAGATGGGATCCATCCAAGGGTGCTGAGGGAGCTGGCAAAGATGATCATCAAGCCACTTTCAGTCATTTATCAGAAGTGTTGGCTAACCAGGGAGGTCCCACTTGACTGGAGGTCAGCAAATCTACGAGAAAGGCCAGAAGGATGATTCTGGGAAGTACAGGCCTGTCAGTCTGACCTCAGTGCCAGGGAAGGTCATGGAGCAGATCATCTTAAGTGCCATCACACAGCACATACAGGACAACCAGGTGATCAAGCCCAGTCAACATGG
>VWYH01004264.1:239952-275185 GCA_013399365.1 Pampusana beccarii | reverse complement strand
CAGCTGAACATGAGCCAGTGGGTGCCCAGGTGGCCAAAAAGGCCAACAGCATCCTGGCTTGTATCGTGAATAGTGTGGCCAGCAGGACCAGGGAAGTGATTGTGCCACTGTACTTGGCACTGGTGAGGCCACACCTTCAATCTTGTGTTCAGTTTTGGGCCCCTCACTACAGGAAAGACACTGAGGTGCTGAAGAGAGTTCAGAGAAGGGCGGTGAAGCTGGTGAGGGGTCTGGAGCACAAGTCTGATGAGGAGCAGCTGGGGGAACTGGGGCTGTTTGGCCTGGAGAAAAGGAGGCTGAGGGGAGACCTGATCGCTGTCTACAACTACCTGAAAGGAGGTTGCAGTATGGAGGGGGTTGGTCTTTTCTCCAAAGTAACAAGTGATAGGATGAGATGAAATGGCTTCAGGTTGCACCAGGGGAGGTTTAGATTGGATATTAGGAAACATTTCTTCTCCTGAAAGGGTTGTCAAGCATTGGAACAGGCTGCCCTGAGAAGTGGTGGAGCCACCATCCCTAGAGGTTTTTCTAAAAAGTGTAGATGAGGTGCTTAGGGACATAGTTTAGTGGTAGACTTGGTAGTCTTAGATTTATGGTTGGACTGTATGATCTTAAAGTTTTTTTCCAACCTAAACAATTCTATGATTTTATGAAATAAATAGTATATGAAATAGCAAGCTTTAGTTTTTTACATCTGAGCTGTTTCTTGCTAAAATGTTTCCAAAGGTTTCATAGCCATAATAATTTTTTCCAACATGCCCAGACTTTCCTTCAAATAGTTGAAAGCCTAGTGCTATTGCTGGCTTCCTGACAGCTAGCTGTTACTGGAATCAATTATTGTTCTAAGGAAGGCTTGACTAAAGTGTCACACAGCTATAGTTAACTGGCATGGGACTTTGTTTCTCCAGCAGGCTTTCTTATCACAAGCCTTTAATGAGGGCCAGGTAGAGGAGGGTGGTTTTTTCTCATTGGGGCTTTTTTTTTTTTTAAAGTGAAACTCTTGAACTTTCCTCTGCAGCCAAACTTGTTTGGTGTTGAGTGTATCTTATTCAAATATCCTTTATATCCATATCCAAAGATCCTATATAACCTGTGACATACACAGAGTAACAATGGGGAGCTGAAACTTCTCCCAGCATGCTTTGGGTTAGACATACTCCCATCATTAAAACGTTGTAATTGTCTTCCAGCTGGGTATCAGATCACCATAATTGTTAATTGTTATTACAGGAAAATATCTAGGACTTGCTGGGGCATAAGCAGGTCTTGCCCTTTAAGTCCAGTGGTCTTAGTTTAGTAATGAGACACAACAAGTGAAGCTGGAAAGTACCTAAAGGGTGTTGTCAGATATCACTCTTGTGAGGTCTTTTGGGACTAGCTTAAAACATTGACTGCCATCCCAGAAGTGAGCGTGCATCATGCGAGTTGTTCTCCTCTCTACCTCTGCAAGGTTTTCCAGGTCAGCGAAGAGGTACTGCTCAAGTCACTTTGAACCTATTTGACACTGAAGGTTAAGAAATGCTTGGACAATCCAGTCTGGTGACTTGGCTGTGGGGGCAGAAACCTCCAGCTGTGACACCGAAACAAACAGCTGGGAGTGGCACAGTGAAACCGTGCTGGACACTTCCAAAGTGATTACACCCTAATGTACCCAGTGCCTTTTCAGAAAGAGGCCGATGCGATGTAGGCTCTGTTGGCAAGGAAGAATGCTTTTTTTTGGTCAGTAGCTCTAGTTTGAGCTTGTCATCAGCTGTCCCCTCGCAGGCAGTGGTGCTTGGGAGGCACTCATGGAAGAGTGTCCGAAGGGTTTTAAGGAGGGAAAACTGGGTTAATGCTGTCACCACTGAATTTTAAAAGGAGGCGCACTGTGCATGAGGTAGGCTTGGAGGGGAGCTTCAGGGTGTTGGGAAGAGAGATCGACAAGGTGTAGCACAGTTGGCATAGGAAAGGGATTAAAAGACAACACTGCAAAATGATAGTGCAAAGAAATACAGCAGGACTGCATTATTCCTTTGAAAGAAGGAGCATGATGGAGGGGAGAGCCAATAAAGGCAGTCCTCTGTGGTATAAGATGGGACGTATACCATAGTAAAGAGGTAGGGGAGCAATGTTGCCTCAGAACTTGAGTGGTATCTGCTGTAGTAAGAGAAATACTCTAAGAGGCCAAGGAAGTGTTTGGCATTGTAGACGAAGAAAAGTATTGAAATATCGACTTCAAAGAACAGAGAAAGATGTAGAGAGAGTCTGGACTAATCCTCAGAGGGGATCAGATGTTGGCAGTAGTCACAGTGTCAGAGGAGGAGGCGGTTTAGTAGCTGGGCTTCACAAATGTCGGCTTCTGAGGTGGTGTTCGGGGAGGCAGTCTGCAAGGTGGTACACTCATGTCTGCTCACTAAGGACAGCACATTCTGTGCTTGAGAGATGCAAAGGTGTTAACATCAGCTAATCGTATTAATACAAGTGCCAGGAAGGTGTGTCTGTAATATGAAGGGTCCTGCATTTCACCTAAGGTGGTTTGATTAGCCCAGTTTCAAGCAATTAGTTTTCACAATCTTGGTCATGGTTTTTCAGCAGTTGTGTATGTGTATAGTGCAAGCTGGGATTTCCCTCTTCGTTTTCTTTCATAGTGTACTACACATGTATTAATAGCACAATAATGTTTTACTTTATAACATTCTTTTGCATCCATGATATAAAGGAAGAGTGTGGTTCACAAAAGTCTTTTGTTTTTCTTGTGTTCAATAGGAAATAGCCCGACATCTCCGACCTGGAACTCTGCGTGCTGTCTTTGGGAAGAACAAGATTCAGAATGCTGTCCACTGCACAGACCTACCTGAAGATGGACTTTTGGAGGTAAGACCTGCTAGACAAACGTGTGCTTTTATATCATATGAAGTTTTAAAGCTATACTTGACACTATTTTAAGCTGTTGAAGTGCTTTATATGTGGAATAGTTGTGTTGGAGACCAGTGATCAACTAGAAACAAAAGCAGAGTTAATTAAAGGCATTTAACTCAGTTGATTCTAATACTGTAAAAAAAAAAATAATCCGTGCAATTTTCTTGAGTGGGTATGGTACAATGAAGTATTTAATGAAACGAAAGTCCAGAGTCTTCTCTTTGGTTGAATGTGTCCTTGGGACTGGATATCGGCACTGAACAGTGCTTCTGCAGGGACACCTTCTTGGACGACCAGCATGACTTCTGATCTGGCTTGTCTCTACAGTGAGCTTGTCTAGGGCTTGGAATATTACAGGCACTAGGGAATAAAATTCTCCAGATACAGTCCAGGTTTATTTGTAGGTAGTCATAATTCTGCACATCAGTAGATATTTCCTGTGTTTTATATTAACTTGTTAATTATTGTCTGATTTTGGCTTTGTATGCTTTCATTAAAGTTCAATAAAATGCAAAAATATTAATTTAAGGGAGTTTATAAAGACAGATGTGCTCACTATGAAAACCAGAACAAAGTCACTCCTGTTAATTCCATGCCTCAAAACTAAGGTTTGTACAAGGGAGTTGAACTGATGTGTAAGTGGTGGATCTCTGCATCAATGCAGTTGTTTTTCCAGCTCATGCACAGCTTCTGTCTTACCATCTATATGCTTTTGTGAGTGTTTTGCTGTCAGACTATAGCAGAGTGGTGGAGCAGCAAGGGATTTCCTAGCTTGGATAATATTACACTGCCAAGATGGTGTTTCCATTGAGGAGAGGAAGAGCTAACTGTGTCACCATCTCCCTTCATGCAATAAAGTCAGATCTGTAGGTTAAAGTGCCGTTTGCCAGGAAATCGCATCTAGTTTAAGGAATAAACTAGTGAAATTCAACACTGAGAATGGCAACCACTATCAACAAAGTTGCAGCTTTTCAGGCCATTTCCAAGCTGTCGATAAACTTGACAACTTCTAGTTTCTGCCCAAAGGGACTTGATTTAGAAAAGCAAACAGGTATTTGTCACCACATGCCTAAAATCCCTCAGTCATGCATGGGATGGCAGCAGAAAAAAAGGCATAGCCTGCAAGGGAAAAATGAAAATCTCATCAACACTCACAGAGCATTTTAGTACTTCAGCAGAATTCTCTCTCTCATGTCCACAGTCTGTCTCCTTTATGCTGGTGCAAAGCAGTTATAACCTCATTTCGCTAGTTGTTTAAACTGAGTTTACAGCTACTATTAATATAAGTGAGGTGGGTGGGACAAAACCGTTGAATTGCTTCTCCAGAAAAAAAAAGGAGGCTGGAGTTCTTTCTCAAGGTCTTCACTCATGTGTTTGTCCTTTGAATCCCACAGTTGAATTATAAGCTGAATTATTGATCTAGTATTACTCTGACTACACATGTTGCAGTTCCCATTGCAGACAGGCCATTTTAACCATCATTTATTGATTGTATTTTTTTTTGCAGAGGGGGGTTTAAGATCCTTTTTTTTTGCTGTAGGTATAATTGTACACAAAATATGGCTCTTCGTCTGTCTGTAGTTTCTTTAATAACAGTCCAAGTTAAGCCAGCAGTTGTAAAGAACGTTGGTCAATGTTCTTTAATGAGTGAATAAAGCAGCAAATGTTTCATTCTGATTGTTTGGCAAATAAGCATTGTAATGTAAACTATAGAAACCTTTTTACTGCTAACACTTTAATTCTTGAAGTATCTTTAGATCTGTGTTCTGTAAGAAATGTAGTTGCCTGAGAATTTAGGTAAGCAAAATAAAAAGTAAACTCTGGATTCGCTTAAGTGCAAGGGCTTATCACACCTGTTGAAGAAGAAATTGAACAGTGTACACAGAGATCGTCCTTGGGAAGGACTTTTTCCTCAGTGAGCTTTTCTGTGAGAGAAACCCAAATCCAGTCACCGAAGTCAGACCTTTCTCCCCCCTCAGCCCCAAGAGCTCTAACAGCGCTGTACATGCTGGGCTGCAGTGCAGCAACTGTGTGGCACAAGAGGCAACCATGGAAGGGAACTGGGCCAGACTAATGTTTCTAGGAAAAACATTTTCATTTGTTAATGGATAACTGAATGTTTTAATATCCTGAGTTTAATAGAGCAGTTATTCTCAGCCTCAGAGGAGGTGAATTCAGAGATAGGTGAGGTACTTGTCACTGAGAATGACCTTGGCTATGTTGGCTCCCCCTCAAAAGGTAGCAGTGGCACTGGCTTCTTTCAGTACGGAGTTAGCCTGTGTTTGTTATGTCCATGTTCTGGTAGGAGATGTTATTGTTGCTGAAATGTTAATGCTGCTTTTCCCATGAAAGCTTTACAGTTTCATTGTAGGACAACTGATTAGTAGAGGAGTCTGGAGTAAATTTCAGAGCAAAATATGACCTACTAGTTTGACACTGCAAAGATGACCAATCCTTTTTAAAATTCCAAAAAAAATGAATTCATCCCTAGCAGTCTCCTTTCTTCAGGTGCCGTTGTTTTTTTACAGTGTTAATACTCTGCTGCAGATATTACCCAATGTAGCTCCAAAAACCAGCATGTATGCAAATTCTTGCACTCCTGTTTTACTGATGAAAGGTAAGTTTGGCAGTCTGAATTCAGGCACAAGAGCTAAGAACTCGTGAGTTTCATTTCTAACTCTGATGCCGATTTTATCTGAGCTTGGCTAAGCCACTTTGCAAATTTTGGCATGAAAGTATTTGGCTGTGAAATTCTATATGAAGGTGTTCTGATTTGTATTTCTCTTCTCCAAAATAAAATACTAAATGCAACAAATTTTAGAAAGCAAGCTGCAGAATCATTATTAGAAATATCGACACAACATTTCTAACACTTTTTCCCCCTCAATTCCCACTACATGTACATTGTTGGGGTGTTTTTGAGGGTAGGTTGGTTGATTGGTTTTCATGTTTCGTGGCGGTTTTTTTGTTTGGTTTTCATTTTGTTTGGTTGGGCTTGGTTTCAAGTTGTGTGGTGGTGGTGGTTTTGTAGTTGTTGTTGTTTGTTTGTTTCTTTGTTTTATCCAGAATAGGAAATAGCTTAATTACTCTTCTGGAACCCGGTAAGCTTTCTTGGAGAGAGGAAGCCATGATATAAGCTTACTCTTGGTGAACCAGAGAGGTGGGCCTCAGAGACCTGTTACAGCCCCAAAGCAGGCAGAGCCAGTTTGATACAGTGTGAATAAATATGTTTACTGCCTTTGATTCAGAGCTTCTGTCCAACCTTGATCATGTTTGATGGCTAAATCATCCTCTTCCAGAAGTTCCCATTTCCAGTGCAGCTTCTCCTTAGAGGTCTGAGGGCTTCAGAGTGGAAGCCCCAGTATCTTCGAGCTTGAACTGAGCCCAATGCGTTTGTATTAATACAAAAAAAGCCTGAGCTGTGTGTGTTGGCTGGTGTGTGGAACACTTAGGCTGTTAATGCTTAAGCAGCTTATTAGAGGTCCCTGCCACAATGCTGACTCCTTTGTGGCCGCATGTTTGGTGTGCACATCTGCAGGGTCAGCAGTGCCCGAAGGACCTTGGAGACGAGGTGGTCGAAGTATGGATAGGAAGCTGAATAGGTTGGTCTGTGTGTTAATTGGTTTTATGACTTTTGAACTTCCACAACCAACCAGAGGTGGAAAGGGGAGATGCCTGGTTAACCTACTGTCCTATCATGGGCCTTAGGTGCACAGTATTTTTGGAAGCACAAAAAACTCATGTTTCTGTGCAGAAGGGATTACACCAGTGCTTTCCTAAGGACTCAAATATCCCTAGTACCAGATACTGCTTATTTCTTCACGCTGTTCTGTAGTTTTCATCACGCACAGTTTAAGATCTAACTGAAATTTGGAAAGTGTTTGCAATGGCACCTGCTGTCTCATTGTCCATAAATGGAGCGATATTCTTGACTTCTTAGAGGAGATGAGATAAGTAGCTGAGGGCTAGATCAAATGCTTGCTGAAGTTAATAGCCGAACTCCAGGTGACTTTGGTGGTTCATTCTTAGTTAAAGGTCGCTAGGAAGGAAAAGGTAGGGACCTTTCTCCCCAAAATCATTATCAAGGAGCACTCAGGGAAAGGAGAGAGAACAATGCTGTCTTGGGAATAGTAAGGACTAATTAATTCAGTAGTGGTCAGCTTGTGCACCTAGTTTTAGAACACTATATTTAATTAATGTAGTACAGCAGTTTTTCGATGTTTGGGGGTTTTTTTGGTATGTGTGTTCGACCTCTTTTCCATGGACCTAGAAAAAGGAAAGTTCACTTTTAATCTTATAAAAGCCACAAATAAACAAACAAACCAACCCCCAAAACAAATGCCAGCACTCATTCCCATCAGTTTGATGCTTAGCTCCTATCTTTGTTCTACAAACTACTTCACGTTTTAGACGGTGACTAAAGCATACCAGAATTAATGAATAACTCTATTTGGCTCAAGAGAGAAGGGGAGATGCAGTTGAGCCTAAAGTGCAACTGGCCGCAAAGGAAAAATCAGTGTATTTTCAGTTGTAAAGCTCTAACTGCTGCTTTTATTCCTATTTTAGTGATACAGAAGGAGGGTGAACATTGCCCTGAAGCCTCTTGGATGAGCTCTTTGACATACTGAGTCAGGCACTTACTTATTAATTTCATAGACTTGTGTGTCCTCATATCAGCGCAAAATGTATTTTCACAAGTGACAATAGACTAATAGCTCAGAACAGTTTTTCTCAGCCTTGACATCAGTTTCCCATTTTAATGGGATGAGGAAAGACAGGAGGAAGTAGAGAAGGAAGTTTGATAGAGGTGGAGTATTTATGAGGTGATGGGGTTTTATAAGTAGAAGGCTAATGCAGCAGTTTCTTCGTTTTTCTGATCAGCTGATGTTGCGTAGGACATTCATTCAGAGCAGGGGTTTGCATTTGTTTCCTACTTGCAAATTAGGTATTGTTCTACTTCTTGTCAGTTTTTTTCTATGTTATATAAAGCAGGTACTATTTACAGCAAGCAAACAATTACAGTACTCACCTGCATTCCTGTTGCTTCTGATTCAGACAAAGACTGGAACATGCTTGTTTTTAAATGCCAAGTGAGTGCTCCATTTAACAGACTGGAGATGGTTGCGTATGTCTTTCATGTACCTGTGGTGAAAGATGATTCTGTTTCTCAACTCACTGTCTTTGACCTGAGGAACGTTTCTGATAAATATCTTCTTGAAATAGGTACTTGCAAACCATTGATCTGATGAATCATCATTCTCTAGACAAAACAAGTTTCCTTGAAGTTAGTCATTCCTGGACTAGTTTGAATCGAAGTACTTGACGCAAGGTGTTGTGGCTACTGGACTTCACAGTTTGTGTGCCTCCTTGAAGAAGTGAAGGCAAATTAAAAACCAGTCAGTGAAGGCCTTATTCACATCACTGGAAATACAGTGAGTAAAACTTTCCACAGGAGGTGGTGCTGTACACACACCTCAGTTCATTTGGTCTCAAGTGTCTGAGCACCTTTCAGATTATGCAGGAATTCGCATAATCTGCAGCCATTAAAAAAACTAGTAGCCTAGACTTGCAGTTATAAGCAAACCAGTGTTTCTGGAGTTTGGCACACTCTGCCTGTAAATTGTTGCTCATACTGAGCAGTTCAAAGTACTTTTTTAGGAGCAGTTCCATAAGGGCATTTGTGCTCTGTGGACAATAGACTGCACATGCCTGGGTTGACCCGAGAAGTCTCTCCATTGAGGTGTAACCTGCTGTATCTGAGCTGCCTGCACTAGCTGTGTGTTCCTATGCCATGGTGCTTGGGCAGAGTCAGTCTCATGGAGTTTCTTTGCATCGTGAAAAAGTGCTTATTTGTCATGCACGCATATGTGTGTGTGTACACAGAGGGAGAGGATGCTGCCATCAGTAAGATATGCATTGAGAAGGATTTGCTGTGGGATGGGTAAAATCTGAGTTCTGGGTGAAATAACCTTCTCCCTGTTGCTGTTATTAGCTGGTTAATTCTTCTGGTAGACAATAACATGGCAATTGCTGTGAGGGTGTGCTTGCCCGTGCCTTTGTGTGTCTGGCAGGCAGTGTGTGAAACTGCGGAGGGAGATGGGCTGTTCAGCCAGTTTTCAGGGGAGCGGAGGGTGCGCCAACTCCCTTCTCGCTCTCACGTCCCCACGGGCGCTCTTCCCGCTGACCCCGCGGGTGCTGCCTGCATGGCTGCTGGTTGCTGGCAAGCTCTGCCTTGGCCATTGGGGCTGTGGAAGGAGATGTGCCAGTTTGCAGTGTCGCAGGCAGCTTTCCAGCCAGGCAGTAGCGAGGACCTTCTCGAGTGTCATTTGCTGGCCTTCTGCCTTGCTTCAGAGCTATTTGTGGAACCCACAGACATAAAAGCAACCTATTGAAGGAGGATGATTTGCTATTATCAAAGAAGAGTGGGTTTTGTTTGTCTTCTGAGAGAGCTGTCATGATGGTTGGGGTTTTTTTCCCTGTCGCTTCTTGGAATTTCAGCTGTGCAGAGTCAGAGAGTTGAGAGTGAGGCTGGGGACTGGCAGGCTGTGCATGGTCCTGCTGGAAGCTCTTCTTTCCCTGTCTCAGCCTTGCACCAGTGAGACTGGCTTACTGCTTCTAGGGCGTTTAGGCAAATGAGCAGTATCACCTAGCTGTACGGATCAGCTCCGGCAGTGTGACAGACAGAGACTCGCGCAAGTTCTGGCACTGGAACTCCAGCTGGCTGGATCCAGCCTTGGGGAGATGGGAGGTGATACCGTGTGATAAGGGGTGATGGGACAGGCCAGTTCAGCAGCCGTGTTTTGTCCGGACAAGTGTTGTGGGTGATGAAAACCAGCATCGGTTTCCTCAGACTTGGTACTAACTAAATGCTCTGATGAGAGTTAAGAGCTGTGCTGCTCCTGGGCTTTTGGTGCAGCCTGTCTTCCACCTGCTAGATCCACCAGCTGTCCTGGGTCTGGCATTCCAAATAGTGCCAGGAGAAGCATGCCTTCTGCCTCCTTTCCCTGTGCCTTTATTCCGGGAGACTGGGAGGAGGGTGGTGTTTTAGCAAGCTGTCCGGAGTAGACAGGGGGACACTCGCCTTGCAGCAGGGACACACGCAAATGCTTCCCATGGCCATTTCTGTGTGAACAGAGTCCTATTACAGAAGCGCTCTGCTGGCTGCCAACTTGCGTTTTTCTGTTTGCTGCTTCCTTGCCCGCCCGCTGCCATGGTCTCGACACGTGGACGGGCTGCAAGGTGCCTGCTCTCATCCACCCTGGAAATGCCTTCCTACCAGGAGTGAGCTGGTCCACGGGTTGAGGTTGTAGTGCAACAGTTCAGGCTGGAAGGCATCAGAGGGACGCAGCTCTGTTAAACTAATCTTTTTGGTGCATCAAGGTATAGTCCAAGCGATTTAATAAAGCATGTCAATGAATAACTCTCAGAAGCGTCAATGTGCTTAGTGTGGAATTTGTGTGTGTCACACTTGGAACAAAGGTCTCCTGCATTGCTTGTTACCGATTAACTTGTCTGGTATTATGCAAGCTGCCTCTGCCAGCTGAGAACTAACTCTCCCCATTCACAGGGCAGCGCAGCTTGTAAAATATTACACAGCAGAAGTGCATAGCATGGCAATGAACCTTTCACTGAGGGCATTTCAGCTGTACAGCATTTCCCTTGGGAGTCTTTAAAATATTAATAAAGAAGCCATTGTTTCACTCAGTCATACGGCAATTTTGCAATGAAGCCTTTTATTAGGGGCCCATACTGAGCTGCATAATCCAGGGTAAGATGCTTTTAATCATCTCCAGTGAGAAGAAATAAAAAATTGGAGGGCTTGGGTGAAGTTGGTTTTTGGTGGGTTTTATTGCAAGTTTTCATCAAAGCAGTAGTTATTTTTGTCTGTCAGTTGGAAATTTCAGTCTCTCCTGGTACAAAAGGATCTATCAGGTAATGGTTATTATAATTCAAGTGCTTCTCCATTTTAACTTTCTGAGACTTTTTATTCAACTGATGTGGGAACAGGTTGGAAAGAATCTGGAGTGTAGGAAAAATTCATCTTATTTGGTGGTGTTTTCGCATATCAGAGGATACCAGCCAGCACTGGCATTCTGTCTCACAGTGTTTCCTGATGCTGCATGTATACTGGTTCAAAGAATTAAGTAATCTTTTTGCCTATGTCTCTCTGAAGAGAAATTAACATTAAAAATAGCAATAAGAGAGGGATGGATTTTGAATACATGTTGGTAATCTCTCTTAAAAAAAAATTATGGTGGTATTAGGTCATTTGCAGCCTCATTTTGAATGTAGGTTGTATAATTATTATACTCGCGGGCCAGACAGGCAAACTAAACTAGAAACTTGTTTAAACAGAGTTGTGAAATTGTTCAGCTCTTGTGCTTCCACTTCTGGGTAAGACCCGAGGTCCAGGTGCCCCTTGTTCTGCCAAGTCTCAAGTTTTTAAGTACCAGAGAAGAGAAGTTAAGGAGTGTGAACCCAGCAGCTCCCAAAGCTCTTTAAGTTTCACCTGATCCCGAAGGTAACCTACAGGATAAACAGGGCTTGGCTTTTGGCACATGTTCCTGTTGCGCTGAGCCAGGTAATTTTGTGGAGGGGAGGTCAAGGCAGAGGGAAGGCGTGACACTTCTTGATAACTAAACAGAGGCCCAGTTTATGTCTTGGAGGCTGCTGGTTTCTTTCTTTCCCTCAGCATGTTCCTGTTTTGAACCAAAAAGCCCAGGTCCTCTTTCGTTTGCCCCCCTTCTTCCAGTGGATGCATAGCAACAATTTATAATAGCTGCAGCTCAACTGCATGATGGGCAGACTACAGCAAAAAAAGAGAAAAAAGCCCAAGGGAGTAGCTTATACAGCAAAAGCATCAGGGGGACACTGTAGCTACACAGTTACATAGGAGCCCAGAATCTCCTTTTGTTTCTTGAGTAAGGAGTCCTGCCCCTTTTTCGGGGTAAAAGAAGCACTATTTTCCTGTAGCAGACATTGCTGTGTGATGCAAATATATTTTTATGTGGCTTCCAATTATTGACCTCATCCAGCTGCACCTCCCACCTCCCTCTCAGAGGTCAAATAGGCAAATTATTAGCTATGTCAGTACTTTCTGTGTGGGGTTTACCCCTTCACTCATCAGTGCAACCTCTTGGACTGACTACTGTAAACCAGTAGTAATTAAAAGGAGAATTTAAGTTAGCTCTCTGCATACATGTGTTGAAATGTGTGTGGAACACAGGAGGAAAAAACCAAAACCAAATATATTACTATGGACTGTGAACAAGATTTCCTACCTCACATAGATGCTAACCCTGGGATATCATGAGTTAGGAGTTTATCAGGCTCTAGAAACCACTTCTTCTTTCATACGTAATAATAACTAATTATTCAAAGTGTAGTGTGGTGCCAGTATTGGTGTTGTGATACTACTGAGGGCTCAGGCTCTGGGTGTGATGAGCTCGTGCCAGCAGCTGTGCAAGAAGAGCAAGGTGGCAGGGGTCACCCGAGGGGATGCTGGGTGTAGTAAGAGCCAGATTCTCCCTCTTCCTCCTTAACCCTCAGTGTGTTGGCACGTAGGTAGGGAGTGATACAAGAGTATCTTGTAGATGTATCTACAAGTAGGTGAGTCTCTGAGCAAGAGGCAATTTTCCTAAATGGCCAGGGTTGCTAAGCGGACAAGTTTCCTTCTGCATCGCTGTCAGTGGTAGTTACTGCTGTTCTGCTGGGGAGAGGCAGTGTGCCGAGACCATCCCGCCACAAACTGGGAACTGTGGGCTGTCTCTGGTAGCTGCCTTACTCAGTTCAGCTGATGAATAGGAACTCGGTCACTGAAGTGCCAAGAGACTAGTCCTGTCATGACGGTACATGGTTTAGCACACAGCAGGAGTGTTGAAATCATGGAGGGCTGCTGAGATTTGAAATGAGCTCTTGGCCTCTTAATACTGACCCGTTCCACTGGGGAATGGAGCTTTCTAGATTCAGTGACATTGCTCAGAGGGTACTTTGAGCACCATGCTGGGGGAATTTATGCCATTGGTTTGGTGGGTTGTTTCCTATCAGCATAGGGAACCACAGTCTACACAGGGGCTTGTGATGGTGCATGCAAGGCCACTACTTGTGGACCAGGTGGTGTTTTTGTTTGGTTGGGGTTTTTTTGCAGGATGTTGTTGCTCTCTCATCTGTCATGACTTCTGCCCTGCTGCCAGGTGTAGCTTGTTGGGTCCCCTGGCCAAATGCTACCCTGCAGAACATCTTAGTTGTTTGGGAAAAGCTTTAAATGCTAGCTGTATTCTACTTCATTTATTTGCCTGTTGCTTCTGTCCTCGTTTTTATACATGATGTGGGTGGAAACACATTTTTGTTCTCTCTCTGCAACCATTTCCTCCTCTGTTGGCCATAATCTGGCAGCTCATGCAGACTATGACTTGCAGTGCTGAGTAGGCTGGAAAGCCTTGGCAAGGAGCCCCCACGGTGCCTGTGGCTTGTATGAACACATCCAAAACAGGCTTTTCTCAGATATTTCAGGTGCTAGCAGCAGGGACCCTTTTCAGTGTTTTTATGCGGTGTTCAGGATGTGTTGTCAGCTTGCATCGACACCTGTGGTGGCGCATCTAGCATCTTGTCTGCACCTAAGCCAACTGGTTCAAGGGCATCATATAAGAGGACCTGACTTTGGGGCAGGCAGGTGTCCCTCAAGGTAAGCGTGACGTTATCCTGGTGACTCAGCTTGCTGCTTGGGATCCTGGGGAAAGCAGTACTCGCTGTCGTGTTGTCATTCTTCACATGAGATGGGAGCCAGGACCCTTCACTTTATTTCATTCCAGTGGCTGTACCAGGCCAGTGATCTCTTCTGATGGCGACCAAAGGTATTGCTAAAGGAGGAGTAGAGCTCCTGGTGGGAGAGTCCTGGGCTAATATGTTCAGCCCTGGCTACTGAGCAGTTGGCTTACGCTGTGGAGTGCGGAGATCAGTGAACCTGTACATTCTTATTAAATCTACAAGTGTCTACGCTTCAGAGATCAGTGATCTGAGTCAGCACAGTAGTTATGTATGATGTAAAAACACTTTGTTATTTTAAATAGGTTTTTTGTTTCACTTATTTTTCTTGTAGTGTTACAAAGTAAATAGCATAACATTTGCTTTCTTGGCGTTTTGATTGTGATGTAGCGAATTATTGTCTTGTCCTCTCATTTACAACCTGTTTGGAACTCACATTTCTCTAATATTTTATTTTATGATACAGTTTCCATTGCCTTTCACTATAACTTCAGAGTGGATCATAACCATATGCAGCGTTTGAGGTGACTGTGTTAATGGCACATAGCATAAAAGCAAAATAGAATCAGAGAATCATTTCAGTTGGAAGAGACAATCATCAAGTCCAACCATAACCTAGCTCCAGCACTAAACCGTGTCCCAAAGAACCTCATCTAAATGACTTTTAAACACCTCCAGGGGTGGTGACTCAATCACTTCCCTGGGCAGCCTGTTCCAATGCCTGACAACCCTCTCTGTGAAGAGTTTTGACACTCTTATGTTATCCTGTAGTGTTTCTTTAATAAAACCTTCTATTGCAAAGTTTTATTTTTTGGTCTATAGGGGTTTTTATGCCAGCTGTACTTAAGAAATTAACTTGGACAGTTGGTGTGCGTGTGTACAAATTGTTCTGCCTTGGGCAGCCTGACCGGCTTTATTTCTTACAGTGCGTGACGCTTGAGAGAGAGGCAGCAGTGACTAACTTTCCTTTTTTTCTTTTTTAAAAACAAACTGCCTGGAACTAAACCCTCCTCAGGTTTACGTGGGAAAATAGTTCTTTATTTTGAGAACAAATAATACAGTGAGTAGGCAGACCCTCTTCTTTGACAATCATTTTTATTTCTGGACTGCTTGTGGCTGGAAGGAGGGTATGAATGCATGGGTTTTCAGTGTGTTAGTCTAATGGTTTAGTTGTGTGAGTCATCTGAGTGAACTGTAGCTGAAATGCTTTTTAGGTGTTAGCAGGTACTAACCAAGTCAGCAGGTTCACGCTGATGTACAAACCAAGAGTAATGGGCAAAGAGAGATTTTTGGTTTCTACCAGTGACCTCAAACTGAGATAACCTGTAAAAAATTGTAAGGCCTAAGTTTTTTGGGAGAGTGTTATTTTATACTGATGCTGAAACTTCAGCTCAGCAAAGACTCTGATCGCGTGCCTGGGCACCTACGCTGAACCAAGGAGACGCAGTTTGCTGGTGGTTTTGGGGAGAGGGTACTGGAGGGTGTCTGTCCAGCTGTGCGAAAGGCACCGAGATGTCTGACAGGCTGTGAGTGAGGACAGGGATGGAAAAGGCTTCCGTCTCCGGGCTGCCAGGTTTGATTCAGCAGGCACGGGGAAGGACTGAAATTGCCGCCGTCTTTCTGGTGATGGGTGAAAGGGAATCTGTCATCTCAGCCTATTTCCTACCAGTGTGTCTTCCCGGCAGCCCCTTCGCTTCTGCCATGAATGATACTAACAGGGTCTCGTGTCCAAAACTGCCAGCCCAAGGGAACAAGGGAGATGGGACTATGAACTTTGAGGTACCCTGGCTGTGCTGGGGTTTTCTATGAGGTGAGATGTACGGAACGCTGCCTGGATGATGTGCTGGTAGCAGTCAAGGTGTGCCTTGATCTGTCCTTAAGGAGGCAAAAGCTCTGACTCCAGAGCTGCTCAGCCGGCACCTCTCATCAGCACTACTTGTTGCTTTGTTTTGTGGGTGAAAGGAGAATTGAATTGTAGGTGTCTGTAATTCTTAAACTTGAAACTTTTAAACTTTAAACTTGAAATCTTCAGGACACTTTGTGCCTGCACGCTGGGTCCTGCACTATTACCCGGATCTTTTGCTCTCCCTTGGAAGACTGACTGCCTCACTTGATTTGTTTCCTTTTTTTTTAAAATTTATTTTCAGTTTTAATTATTTATTTATTTTTCATTTTGCCTGGCCTCTCCATGCTCGTAGGGCACACGTTGTTCCAGATGATAATCGTTTGTGCTCAGCCAGGGCGTTAGACTGGCTTCTGTTATTGCTTGCTGTGTTAACTCCTGAAACTTCGCGGTAGCACCCAGGAGTGGCCGACTTCAGTTAACAGGAGTTTTGCGGAGAGGACGTGCAGCTGAAGCAGAACTTCAGGGAACTGCAGCAGCTCTCAGCCCCTCCTCAGAAAAGCGGTTTATAGGATCAGAACCAGAAGGTCACAGTTATTCACCTGTTATTACTTCCTGTTATTTGTCCCTGAACAGGAGCTGGAGCAGGCACAGCTGTGTGCTATAAAGCAGGTAGATGGTTCCTGGGATCTGAAAGGGAGAGTTCTGATATTAAATTTAACTATTTCATCCCTGGGAAGGAGTGAGCACCCCTGAATGTCAGCATCATTTGAAGGGCATTGGGTGGCTTCTGTGAAATGCATTTGGTTGGTTTCAGATCAGTTCCTGATGTGGGTTTGTCCTCTGCCACCTTTGGATCCTGTAAAGAGACCAGAAGTGTACTTGGCTCGGAG
Source organism: Pampusana beccarii (assembly GCA_013399365.1). Lineage (NCBI taxonomy): Eukaryota > Metazoa > Chordata > Aves > Columbiformes > Columbidae > Pampusana > Pampusana beccarii. Next base: position 258,787 of record VWYH01004264.1, on the reverse strand, counting down.
AAGCTGACCTTGCCTTAGGCCAAATGTGAGGCTTGTTGAGAGGTTTTGTAGAGGCACAGCTCCCTTTTCTGTGGTTTATCCTACAGGCAGACCCTGGGAGAATAACTGTATTTCCTAAAATACAGAGTGCTTTGGAATACCTAACCTCTGTCTGGATGCTTGGTACCAAGTACCCCCAAATCCTGGGTCTCCTTGGAAAAGGATCTGGTGCTTTTAAGATTGGGTTCTCCAAGCTGTCTCTAGCTGGGGCCTCAAGATGGGGGCACCCCAAATCTCTTGGTAGTGCTGAAATCCCTTGGTCTTGGTTCTTCTGCAAAGCACCACGTGTGCTGTGATGTGCCCTGGGGTAAGGGATGTCCCCGATTTCCTGCTGGCTGGTGTTTCTTGTCCAGCGGTGCTGTGCTTCTGAGAGTGAGGTTCTTGGAGAGAAGGATCCTATCTGTGTACCACAGGCTTGCCAGCTCTTAACTGGTTTTACTGGGAGATAGGTGGCAGCTGACCCACATAAAGATAATTATATACGAAGAGAACACCCTGCCACCTGGTTTTGCATGTTATACAATACGTAGCATGGTTTAATGATAATCAAGTGTTCCCCGTACACTTCTGTGTGGATCGTCAACAGTCCAATAAAAGCTAATTGAGGAAGAAGAGGTCTGCTGTGGGTTGTAAGTAAGCTGAGGTTGTTCAGCCTGGCCTGGGAAAATTGGTTGCACAAAATCAGGGGCTTTTAAGGGCTGAAATAGCACAAGTGAGCAGGAGTTGGGCAAGGAGAGCACACACCTGTAGAATCCTAGAGTACCGGGTTGGAAGGAACCACAGGGATCATCTGGTCCAACCATTCTTGACAAAAGCACAGTCTAGACAAGATGGCCCAGCACCCTGTCCAGCTGAATCTTACAAGTGTTCAGTATTTGGGAATCCACCACATCCCTAGGGAGATTATTCCAACGGCTGATTGTTTTCATTGTGGAACATTTCCCTCTTGTGTCCAATCGAAATCTCCCCAGGAGTAACTTGTACCCGTTGTCCCGTATCTTTTCCATGTGACTCCTGTAAAAAGGGAGTCTCCGTCCATCTTCTCCGTAACCACCTGCAGAGGTGGCTCATTCCCTAACCATGGGGAGGACAGGCAGTGGTGGGAGTTGATGCCTCTCCGCTAAGCCAGCCCCATCTCAGGGGTGTGGGGCTTTCGGTGGCAGCGGGTGTCTCGGTGCTGGTACCTGCAGGGGGTGGGCTCCACTGTGCTGGGCCTTTTTCCCAGCCCTTGGCAAAGCTGAGGGTCGGGCCTGGCCCATGCTGGCTTATGCCCTGGGCCAAACTGCAACCAGAAGTCTGGAATTGCCAATGCTCGGAGCTGTAAAACTGGTATCTGGTGTGTTTTAGTGCAAGTGTTCGTGCAAACACAGCCCTGAAGGTTCTTGCCCCTAAATGTACTTATGTCTCCGTCTCTGCTTTTTGATTTTATTAGTATTTTTGTGTGTCTCTCTAAACCTGAAATGCAGGTGTCCTAGATCAACAAGAAGGGAGATTAAAAATTCACTTAAATGGCGACAATTATAGTTAACTACGTTGAGCCAGTCTGGCAGAAAGAACAACATGTCCAAACTGGCAGTTTATATTGTAATATTCGATTAAGCAATAAGGAAAGCAATGCCTTCCTTAGGAGAGTAGATTTTACACAGGCACTACTTCCCTGGGCAGCCTGTTCCAATGACAAACCAAAAACAAACAAACAAACAAACAAAACCCTTGAAAGCAATCCTAATTTTAAATTTGTTTGATGTCACATCTTGACTCCCCATTTTCCCCTGGCCTCCCCCCCACAACCCAGGGCTTTTGGCTGGTCCATTACCACACCAAGACTGTCAGCAGCATCTTGTGAAAGGCAGTTTTAGTATCAGTTCTGTTGTGTACCAGAAGTTTGGGTGCCAGTGCACTAGCTGGGTGGCCAGGAGGCTGCACCAGCTTCTCGTGTGTGATGGGGGTTTGGGGCTCAGTGTTTGGGGTTTTTGTTTTCTTTTTTTTTGTGTGTGTTTGGTTGGTGGATTTCCTCTGCCCCACCTCCCCTCAACCCCCCCACCTGCAGCCTTTTAATGCTATAGCTCTATTAGGGCTGACAAAGCACAGCAGCATTTCTAATGGGGGGGGTTGGTGCATGTCTGGCCATAGGGGGTGGTTTGTGGGGTTTTTTTTAGGGGGGTGGGTGGGAGGAAGGGGCATGGGATGGGAAGGAAGGGCAAGGTGCAGCCCTTTGGTGGAAGAGATGTGGTGGGGGGCTGTGAGAGTTGGGTCTGTGGGAATCAGTGGGTGGCTGCAGGACGTGCGGCTGGGGGAGCTGCTGCCGTTACTGCCTGGTTAATTAGTGATCAGGGCTGGCCATCCCACTTTCACTGCTTTGGTACTAGAAGGCGATGGTGAGGGGTTGGTAAAGGTAAGTTTTTGCTTTATTTCATAAGCCATTACTAGAAGTACATTATACATGCACCTTTTGGCAGTTGCTGGCTGAAGCCAACAAAAGCACCATTAGGTTTTCTACAATGTTTTTCCCCAATTCCCTAGAATAAGCCATCAGCTTTGTCACCACTGTGTTCTTGGACTTGTTCTCATATAGTAAATTAAAATGAGCTAAATTATTTAATGGTGACTTGTGTCTTTTATAAATAAAACCATTTGGGTGGCTGTTGTGTTTGGTTTTTGTTTATTTGTTTGTTTGGGTTTTTTGGTTTTTTTTAACAGTTACAGGCTGCACACCTAAGAATGGACTTGTAGGGGCAGTTGATCTTATCAAACTTAGAGCCCCTCGTCGCTTTACACAGAGAAATGCTCACTGCTAATCTGCACCACGCAGCGTAAAGTGATCTTGACTCCTGCAGGAAGCCGCCTGCCACATGTTGTCACATCCGAGCAGCCCGTTGGGCAGGGCCTGTTCTTGTTCTCAGTGCTATCAGCCCAGCAGCAACACCCCGGCTGCTGCTGTGACACTGCGCTCCTGCCTGCCGCTTCAGCAACCAGCCTCCCCTCCTGGAGCTGCAGCACACACTGCTGGGGGATGCTTCACCCCACACAAAGGGTAAATCGTTTTTTACCTGTAGTTAGTGCTGGAGTGTGCAGCCTGTGCCTCCAGAGGTGGAGAATGTGCAGCGATGGTAAACACACTGACGACTTTTTGGGTTCCGGACTGGTGTGATAGGGGCATGTATGCCACAGCAGCCTCACATAACAGCTGTTAGGCAGCTCAGGGAGGAAGGAAAACAATCACTACAAACCCCTCCTCTTCTAGAGCTGATCCACAGCACATTTGCTCACAGGTGGGAGCAGCAATTGAAGGTGATCCCCATGTTCGTTTCAGCTCCCTGCAGCTAAGACACTGAAAATGCTAAAGCTGTGTTTTCTGTTTGAAACAGGTACAGTACTTCTTCAAGATTCTGGACAACTAACAGCCTCCATCCTCACCCAAAGCAAAAGACGTGCACACAGATCAGTGTGTTCATTCATTTATTTGTCCAATGTTTCAACCTGACTGAAATACAAGATCAACAAGAGCACTGTACTCCTGGCTATTATTACATGTTAGAACATAGAGTTTTGCACTTTAGACAACATTTAACACCATTCTATGGGGTACTGCATTGCTTTTATAAAGTTTAAAATAAAGATTTTTTTTTTATTTTCAAACATGTGACTTTGGTTTATTTCATACATTACACTTTCTTGCAGAAAAAAATAAAATTGTACAACTGCATAAATATAAAATTCTTCCACCATGAAAATGGTTAAAACATTCAATAAAGACATTAGCACCGCACTGTGCGATGCCTCCAGCAGGAAAAAAAAAAAAAAAAAAAAGAAAAAAAAAAGAAAAGAAAATATACAAAGCAAAGAGTTATGCCTATCACTGAGGAGAGTGATAGTCTGACCCAGTCTCTCATACAACATACTGGAGGATGAAGGGAAAGTCAGAGAGAGAGACAGCATTCGCTACAAAGCACAGTACACAATCATCTATTCTGTTGAACTTCACTTAAGTTAGTTTCTGCTCCCACCCCTCCAAATAAAATACCCTAACACCACAGGAAAGTCAGAAGCCATATGGAGTGCTGTTAAATATAATCTCACAGGTGGGCCTTTCTTTGAAAAGGAACAAAATAATGAGAAGTATCATGCCAGTTCTAGTCCCATTGAGTATTTACACCTCGGACAGCAAAAGTCTTTGCTCACAAGAAGTAGAAAACAGATACAATACATGGCTTGAAAAATGACCAGAGTATGCACCTATAGTACTGTACACTAAATAAAATACACAAGGCAGCAATACTTAGGGGCCAGAAACACTGCTTACTACAAGTCAGTTATGGAATCATAATTTACAGTAAAAATGGGCATGTCCCAAGGCTCAATTTTGTTTTCTTTTGTCATTTACAGTAGAATAAATATTTCTCGCTATTGCTACACTTTGTTTACATTCTAACCTAGTAAAAGCAGAAAGCTAGTGTAAAGCATATAGATTACGTGTAGGTCCCATACGTATGACAGTTTGTTCAAGACTAGTAGGTTTTCTTTTTNCGGGGGGGGCGGGGAAGAGTTGTGCTTACAATCAGCTGCTTTTTATGTCGAATTTAATATCAAAGCGTCCCTGGAAGCGGTCTTTGTCGCTGTACTGGATGTTCTGCCCGTAGGCCCTGCACTCCACGCGCACCTCCATGTCGTAGGTCAGGTTGGTGAACTGCACGGCCACCAGCGGCTGCAGGTACCGCGGCTGCAGGAGCTTCCCGTAGTAGGGGTAGTATTGCAGGGCAAAGCCAGGGTAGCCGCCCATCCCGTAGTACTCCACTGTGCCTATTTTGTCTGCATCTTCCTCTCTCTAAAGAGGCGGGAACACGAAGAGCAAAAACGATGACAGTCACACAAACTCAACCTTTCGCAGCCCTTTTCCCCCAGCAGCATCTCTTTTTCACCGAGACCGTAACACGTCTTGGGTGATCGCTGATCCTCGACCTGACCGCACGAGGACAGTCCTGGTGGCGGGGGGGACACGTAAGCGCTGCCTAACCAGCGCCTCCCAGCATGCATCGCGGGCTTTTCTTTCTTTAAAACCTCAACCACTTTATGCGCTCGGAAGCCACCACAGCTTCCTGCCGCTCCAATGCACTATCTTGGGCTGAAAAAATAAGGGTTTGCTGTGTCCCAGCTGCTTTGCAATGCCAAGCAAATCCCCTCCTCCCTGGAGTCCTTTTTTTCAGCTATCCCTGCTAAGAGCTCCACTACAGCACTTGGAAGCAAGAGAGCTACTTTTCAGGGTACCCTTTGGTGTCCAGCCCTGCTGTTACCCCTCTCTGCAAGGGCAGCACTGTCATTTGTCACCAATGAGGTTTTGAGAAACTCCGGAAGGGGGAGACGTCCCAACTAAAAACCTCTCCGCCCATCTGCAGAGAGGGGTCACTACACTTGGACTAAAGCCTTGGACAGCCTGTCCCTGCAGCTTCCCCGTTCTGCTCTAGCACATTTCAACTTACCTTGGCAGTGCAGTGCACAGGGATGAGATACGGGTTGTATTTTGCCATAACCTCTGCAGGGAGGCTCTCATTTACCGGAGCCTGGAAGAAACCCAAAACAAGTGCATGTTACACACCAGACGTTTCTCTGCAGCAGGAAAGCTCAGTGGTACCGCACACGTGCCATTAACCAGAACCCCTTTGAGCTCAGTGTCAGAGGCAACAGCTCTTGGTAGTGGTTCTTGGGACAGACATGCAGCCTAACACAACTAGAAGCTGGGGGACTTAACCCAAGCAGAGCTGTCATCTGTTTTTACAGCTTTACTGCTGTGGATACCAAGGCAAAGCAGATCAGGCCGTTTTCCACATCGTGGTGTTGCGTTCCAGGGCAGAGCGCTCGCCAGCAGGGCGCTGGTCTGCGCCGCGGCGGGAACAGAGGTGCTGCTGCAGGATTTGCCACCTGCCTGCCAGGTGGAAGTGCACAAGAACAACAAAGAGCAGCAGCCGCACCCTGACCTTGCTGAACTTTGACACAGCCTGCGGGGAAGGACAAAGGCCCCAGGTATGCCGGGGAAAGGCGGGAGTGCCAGCTCTGATGCTGCTCTCTGGTCTCCTAACAAGTGCAGTAGTTCTGCTTCACGACCTTGCGAATCTCAGACCTGCTTCACACACCTTGCCCAGCACAAGAGCTGTAGGGTTCTCTGCGGGAGCGTGGAATGAAGGAAACAAGTGTTGCCTTGGATAAACACGCCATTTCTAAATGAAATGTGTAAAGTCATTCCTTGACTTGACCCTGCTGCCTAACGTGGTCTGGAGCTCTGCAGAGCTCTGTGGCAAAGAGGAACACACCAAACCCTTTTCTTCCCCGGTCATGCACATCTTCTGTCATTCCACAACCACTGCATACCAAGCACAGCACGTTCCTGCTAAAACACACCCACTGTTTTCCACCCTGGATCAGACGAGCCAAAATTCAACTAGTTTCTTTTAGCACAGGGCAGGCTCCCTTCAAAGAAGAATGCTCCTCAAAACACGTTAGCTAGATAGCACAATCCCTTGTCCTTGACTCCACCGATGGATGGTGACAAAGACAGCTTAGCCACCATTTGCACTGTTTTCCATGCAGAAGATGGAGTGGCAGGTTTTGCACACCACCTTGTTCAGTAGCATGTGCTCTGCCAGCGAATTCTTACAGAATTTTTTAGCATTTAAATGCATTGGGGGAAAAACACAGAAGTAAAAGCTTTTCCTGTCCAGGTTAACATCCTTCAGCATTACTGCAAACATGCCTTTAGATGCAGTACAGAGCAAGCGGGTGATAGAGGCATCCTACAGCATCTGGGAAACTGCATTAAATAAGCTAAAGATCTCCTCAACCCTTTTGCAGTAAGAGCTATGCCTGAGACTCAGAGGTAGCTTAGGCTTTACAGACTATGTATCAGTCTGATAGAACATTAGCCAGGACTTCATTTAATTAAGTGCTTCTAGCAAGGCAGGCAACTCCACCCTGCCTGAGGAAAGAGCTGAGTGGATCGGGGCATGACACAATGTACTGATCCTACTAGAGATAGAGTCAGTCTGGGGTGGTCCTGTGGAAGCGTACAGGAACTTAAAATGGGTTTTATCATTTGAAGAAAATACCCTTTTACAGCAATTCAATTAGCAGGCACAGAAGTTACCAGATAAATAACCAGGAGTTTGCACAGCGAGGTTCATTTGCTAGTGTTACCATCTTGCAGTGTGCAGTTTTCATTGCTTTTTAATGAAAGGTATTGTTAAGGCCAGTTACTCAAATCATCTCACAATTTCTCCTCTGCAGAAGGGGTTTAATACTGATCTCTCTCTCTCCAGAGACAGAAAAGCAGGCACAGCAAACCTGCAGCCAACTCCTCCTCCTCATCAGTAGCTTCTGCTAGAAAGGGAAAAGATACTTGCCTTAGGTTTGAAGCCAATAATTCTGTTGAGCTTGACGAGGATGCATGGTTTGCCATCCCTGTACCCGAAGGTAGGATCATTTATTCCAGAACAGTTTTCCAGCCATTCACGTTTGAATTTGCAGACCTTCTTCTGGCCCTGGGTCTCACTATATGGTCCTCTCTCTTTGTAATCAGTAGGTATCTCTGCCATGGCAGGGGAACGAAAAGACAAAAGTGTGCAACGTGACCTCTTGCTTGTCAGGAACAGTGACACTTGTGCTTCTCTGTGCAGTTAGGATTTCCCCCTCATCCAAACAGGTAAGTGACACAACAGCCCTGCACCCAGCCGCCCCCACGTCTGGGCTGGTCCCAGACCACCAAGTTTGTGGGGGTTTTGTTTTTTAACTGAGGATTCCTGCAGACTACAAGAGAACAAACACACTTGCAAGCCACTGGCTCAGAGGGATTTTTTTTTTCTTTGGCAGCTTTTACAAGGGGATTCCCCTCAGATTTTACATGCACATATTATGAGTTGACAGTCAAATAACATTATTACATGTCATCTATTAAAGGTTAATACCTCCCAGATGTTTTGCTGCATTGCATCAAAAAGACTGACACCAGCTTTAGCAAAGTCGTCAGCCAAAACCCCACGGCTATCAGGAAAGATAATGTCAGCACTACATGCTTTTAAGTGCCACCTGCAACTTTCTCCAAGCGAAATCTAGAAATTCCCCACCATATAACCGCTACAATAAGTTTCTAGCTACATCCCTGGCCAAGTCTGGCCTGTCCAGACTAATCATTTAACCAGCAGCCACGTGACTGCAACCAGAGCCCGACAGTTCACCAACGTGCCGCTAAGTCACAAGGAAAGGAAGAGCCGAAGGCAGAGACCACCCACCACTGCTCACCCTCAGCTGCAGGAGGCAATCCAGACTTACCCCCACAGTCCTGAAATATGATGCTTTCGGTTTGCTGATCAGAGCTGTAGTCCTTTAAGAACTTCTCAAGGTTCTTCACATACGGGTCGTAACTTTTGGGATCGGAGGCAGTAAAGGCAATTTCTGTCTTTTGTACCTGGGGGACTTGAGTCAGTCCTAAGAAAAGCAAAACCAGGAAGAAAATATTAAGCGCACCTCAGAGCCGCACAGCCTCCGGGCAATGCAATGCACACCAACAACGTAACTCATTCTAATAATCTCTAGTTTTCAGACTTCAGGACTTGGACAAAACAGCTTTAGCTCACCAGAGGGGCAGCTCTGACAGGCTCTCATCCCCTCTTTCCAACAACAGTCTGGAATATTTGTCATGATGTTTGCATCACTAAGCAGGTAAAAAGCACAGAAGCCAGAAGGGAGGCTAGAAGTCAAGGTTTTCCTCAAAAAAACAATCACCCACGGGTCCCTTGCCCACTTCCGCCTCCTCCCCAAGGACAGAAGGGACGCTGTCTGTATGTGAGACCCACCACACACAATAAAGCCCCGCGGAAGCCTACTCTGATGTATGCACGCCTAATAAGCTGACTTGAAAGTCTGCAAAACTCGCTATGTGTTTAGGATAAAAATCAGAGCTGCCCGCTCATGAACCCTTGCAAGACAAGATAAGAAGTTCCCCATATTGGGTACGGTCTCTGCTGGTTGCAATCTACATTGCCTTTGTGTGGTCTCAAATGTAGGATGCAGAGCAGGAGATACTTTCTCACTCAGTAAACTCATCAGCCTGGTCGCTTTCTCTGGTCTTTTCATCAGTCCGTACACGGGTATTTCTGATTGCAGAAACAGCCACCTCAGCTCTTTAATCAGCGGCTCATCACTGAGCAGGTAAGTAGGAGAAACGCTTAAAAGATTGTCCCAGATTCTGCGCTGCATAACTAGCTCCACTTTTGACTTTAGGAGGATGAACAGAAAAAGAATGCACAGAGGGGAGAAGGGACTAGATACAACTAACACCCACAGATGATGAAAAGTGCCAACCCCTTTGCATTTCATTATGGGACTTGGAAATGGTTGCTCCTGTGTGATGTCTTGGTCACATTTTAATTGAAGCCATTGACGGCACAGCTAACACTTTAAACTTAAGCAACGGGAGCTAGAGCTCATGCTGCTTTTATGGTGGCCACTGTAATTATGAAGGTCTTGACTTTTGTTCAGTTTGTCATCTTCATTTTAACAAGAACAAGAAAAATGAGCAGGGGAGCAGCATTTCCTTTGACAGCTTTCACAACAGGCCTGTTTGCCAGCAAGTTCCCCTGCTGCACAACTCGGGCAGCTTAGCTGGCTGGCCCCTGCCCACGGGAGCTTGTGACTCCAGCAATTTTTCCAAAGCCACTTGAGTGCTTCTGCTTAGTCCCTCCTCAAGCCAGCTCACCACTCCCCCGCCCGCTACCCACAGAGTTGGAATTTGTAACCTAGGACAAAGATTAGCTTTGTTCCCTTAAACGCAGCTCCTAGTAGCCAAAGATAGCGAGACACCCAAGTGAGTAGCTCAGGGTTTCAAGTTTTATTCCAGGAAGCAGCCTTAACCGCTCGAAACTCCCTCTGGTACAAACTGACCAGGTTGAACGTTACAAGTTTAGAAGCAACGTACTACTCCACTAGCAGAATTAGGTCCTACCCTCCAAAGTCAGTGGCTTTCAACCCCTTTTCAAGCAATTGCTTGCATTCTTGCTTCACATCTATAAATATAAAATAAATAAGCCGGGTTCAGTTTTAGTAAGGGACTTCAATCCTGCCAAACCCTCCTCACGTTACCACGTGGCTGGGAAGCCAGAGGCTCAGAGTCACCCGCAGTGGCTATCTGGCACTGCAGCCTCGGTTCCTCTCCCGGCTCTGCCTTTTCCAGAGTTCAAGTTACAGGTGTGTCGTTCAAGTGTATAAATATAAAACTCAAGCCGTCTCGGACAGGCTGGCTGAGCTTCACTCGGGCAGTTAAGCTATATGTAGTTTTGCTCAAGGCCTCTACAGCCAAGGAACTCTCCACCTCTGCGTTTTTGCCTTGACCAAGGTAACGCACCCACGGCAAAGGTGAAGGGAAGGTCAGGAATACCCACCCTGTGGGGTATAAGAGCCATCTAGCAGATTAGCTCTGTTGTCTGCTTAGGAGACCCTGGTCTCTGACACCCACAGCCCAAAGCCAGCCCCTCTGCCCATGAGACAAGTGACTTGGCTGGAAGAACAGACTCCCACCCGAAGCATCCCTGCCTTGCAAATCTTTGCAGAGCAGCAGCGAAGCCTGAGCAGCACCTCCGTCCTCCAGCCAGCAGCACAAGAGAACAACTGTTCTGCCAGGTAGACTCAGCCTGTGGGCACAGCCAGGCTGTTTTCAGCCACACTTTGGACATTTACAGGTACCTGGATGAACTAGACTGGACTGGGCTTTGGTAGGGCAGGCTCTTGCTTTGTTCAGGACAAGAGCAAAGTAGAGATCAGTCTGCCCGTTTAGAAGCAACAAAGCAAATCTTTATGAAGATGAAAGTTCATTAAGGTGAAAGGCTTGTTACAAAAATAGCTTTACCCCAATTAAAAATGTATTACTGGCTTCCACCGCAACCTCCATTCTCACATGCCTGCAACTGGCCGGACACAAAGTCCTAAGCACAGATCTATCATTTCCTTCTTTGTTTTCCATCTGTACGTGCCATGGCCAAAATGAAAGCTTCAGTACTGTTAACAGAGAAGCACTATCACTGAACTGTTCTTAAGCAATCTTGGTTTTTCCCCCATCAGGGGAACTGAAGCAAGTAGGGGGAACAAGGGGAAGAAAAAAAAAAATTAAAAAAAAATCCCAAAGCTGAGCCATTGCAGTGCTTTCTACCATGGGTTGCTAGACACCTAGAGAAGCATGTGGCTCAAATAAAATACAGGGACGAATAAGCCTCTTGGGGGCTTCATGCACATTCATGACCAAGCCCTGTTGGGGAAAACAAATGACGCCTCAAGTGCTTTCACAGCCAGGAGTCTATAAACAACCCTCTCCTCATCTTCAGACCACGCTCTGTGTGCCACAGGTTTGCATCTCATGCTACTCTCACAGCGATGCACCACGGTGTTGTGTGTGGTGACGCTGTTCTTCACACATGGAAGAATCAAGTAACTTATTGCTACGAAAATACTGACAAGCTACTTTTGACAATTTCTCCAATTGGCCCTTTGAGTGCATGGCTAGGAAACCTGATTCCTGTCTTTATTTGACTGACACTGTCCACATAAATTATGAGTGACGCCTTGACTCTGTACCAGACACCACCTTCTGTTGGCTTTTAACTCTGGAATGTACCAAGATACCTAAAACAAAAAAGCATGTCAAGTCACTGATTTTTTTTTTTTTCCCCAGCTACAGTTCCATTTCCAAAACACCATTGCAGATTAAGATCGCATTTATTCAACTTCATCTAAAAACAGATTTTCCACAGAGACTGTAGCATACTAAGCTGCAGGAGCAAGGCTTCAGGAAGAAGTGTCCTGAGGGTGAAGAAGAAGAAACTAGAAGTAGGAAGTCAGGCTTGTTATTAGGAATGGTTGTGTAAGTCCATAGTAACCACTGTTGCTTCATCATGCAATGCTCATTTGCAAGTACCGCATAGTCTTGGTTCTGAATGAGTCTGAACACTCCTGGGATGACCAACTGAGTGATCTCTACACCATTTCTATTTACTACCCCTCTCCCCCTGCTCAGTTAATGAGGATAGACTTGAAAAGCCTCCATACCAAGCCATGTCCTTCCAGGCTTCCAGTCACCCTCTACCTCATCTCCGAAGTGCAAAAAGTAGGTGCGAGTTTTCTACAAATGCAGCAAAACCTGCTTGGCAGTTGCGCCCCTGGAGCTTGAGATTCAGAGATTTTTTTCCCCAATGTAGGTGGCTGAGAGGACAAGAGACCAAAACAGAAAAGTGCAACTTCACAGGAGGTGGCAGATGCTCCTTGGGGCTTTCCTGTCACCACGCAAGCTAAATGAGCCCAGTGTGGAACACACGGAGCAGCGTTTTCCATGACACGCTCACCGCCCAGGCACATGGTGTCCCGGCAGCACTTGAACCGGGGACACCCGAAATCCCCTGGCTCGAGCAGAGATTCACCCTTCCAGCCGCCACCTAAACAGAGTCTCCGGCAGCAGCCGGGTCTGCCTCACAGCCCCGAGCCAGCCCCAGCGCCGGGACGCCGTGTCCCACAGGATGCACACCACAAGATGGCAGGATGCACAGCGCAATTTATATCGGGGTGGGGAAGGGGAGGCGAAGAACAGAGTATTTCTATTTATTTATTTATTTTTTAAATCACTGAGTACACTGTGTTTAAAAGTCAATACCCTCATCCTTCCTGATTAGGAGGGCAAGTCCTGTGCTTAAAGCAGAGTCCGAGCCTGCCGCACACATGGAGCTGGGGCTGTTGCAATGGCAAGGCTGGAGAAAAAGGTGACCAGGGCTGTCCCTTCCCCCACCCGAAGACAAAAGAGGAGGAAAAGAAGTATCAGGGAAAGGTACAAAACTCGGCTTGCCCTGAAGCCCTGTATAACATTCCTGCGGTGTTCAATGCAGAAACCAATTAGCATAGTAATGACACTTGGCTACAAAAATAGCACTTTATGGCTTTCAGTGTTATACCCATGTCAATAACTCAATAAAACATCCTGCAGGTTCTGCTGCTGTTATGAAATCTGTTGTATTTCAGAACAAGAGTGATATTATAGCAGCCCCTACAGCATTTTCTCCTGCAAACCCTGGAGGGAAGTGTAGTGTCCCCTTTCCCAGCCATTTTGGGCCAACATAGCGCCTCGCCCAAGAACAGACCACTGCAACGAGAACAAAACCAGGTTTTCTAGCTTCCTCGAAAATCCAGGGATCTATCAAGCCGCCAATACACGTACTTGGCTTACAGATCTCCCCACAAGAACCAGGTATTTGAAGCGCATAAACCCCTGCTCTGTGTAGCTCACAGCCTGCAGGGGTCCCAGATCACAGAAGACCCGGGTTAGATGCTCGCCGAGCGCAGGAGCACACGGGCGCACGTGTGTTCGCGGCCAGCAGCGCAGGGGAGAGCCCTACGCAGCAGGGGAACGCAGGGATCGCTGACCTCCCAAACACAGCAGCAGGGCGACTCTGCGCAGCGCCAGTCTCTGCGAAAGCCCGCATTAAAAGGCTATTTTTGACTCACTGTGGTCTAACGGCTGCCGTGCTACAGGACGAGGAACTGACTCAACATCAAAAGCCTCCATCGTGCCTTCCCCCCGGCTTGTCCGCATCTGTAGGAAGATCTGTCACATGGCGCCCTGCATAGGACCCTGTGCTGTTAACTGGTAAATAACTCCTTGGTTCAAAACCCTTGTTTATTGGGGTGCCTACCGTCACAGATTTGAGGAGCTGGATTTTGTTCCCCTGGATTTCAGTACATGTCCTGAAAGCCCGTTACAAAGGTCCCTGATGACCTTTTCTTTCTTCCTCCATTTTGATTTCTGTAGTACACGCTACAAGAGCATCTCAAAACCCAGTTCCCTTTTTTGGTTTAAAAAAAAAAAGCCCCAGAAAAACTGGTGCAGTATACAGTTACAAGATGAATAAAACTCCTCTGCAGGCTGAAATATCACACAGAAATTTTACCACAGCGTTGCTTTGAAATTAGAATTGCAAACTGCTATTAGACTGAAAGTGAACAGTTTACCTAGAATGAGTAATTATGCGACATCAGGCTAAACAGCAGGTCTATCTGGATGTGACCCAAGCTCCATGGGCTTCTTCGCTAATTATTTCACGTCTGGTAAGACCACTGGGCTTCAGCCGGGGAAAAACACATTATTAAAATAACTACTCCACCATCAGCCATGTTGGCTTTTCAGATGCAGCTAATGGCTCTGGGCTGTATCAGTGACAGTTCAGTCTTTCCTGCAAATATCAGAGCCCATTGCAGAAATGGAAGCAGCCACTTTCAGTGCTTAAGACAGCATGTACCCCAGCCGTGCCAGTGCATTAGGAAGTGCCACACACTAATGCAGCACTTCCAGTCTCCGCTCCGTCTTTTAAAAGTGCTGGTGGAAAAGCAATTTTCTGAAAAAGATGATTCTTTGCTGAGATACAACACCATTTGGTGATGGTCGTGTTCCCCGTGTTGTTAGAGCAGGGAATAATCACAGCAGAGCACTGCAGACAGCGGGGCCGTAAGACACCGTGTGACACCAGAGCCAGCTTCTGCAGCTACAAGCCATCAGCCTCACAATTGTCACTTAAATACCACTGTTATTAAAAGCTTCTGAACTGTTTTACCGAGCAACTGGAGAGACAGATCGTTACCAGCCCCGGTGCCAAGCAGCCTCAAGGTCATTTGCAATGTGGGAAAGCAGCAGTTGCGCAGCTCCCCCGCCGCGCTCCAAGCCGCCGCTGGCTGCAGCCGCAGTCAGGCAGAGCCGCAGAGCCCGGGCGGGCAGAGCGGGGAACCTGCGGCAAGGGCTCCTGACCCCCTTTGCCCCTGCCCAGGGCAGCCTGGCCACGGGCGCCGCTCAAGCGATCCTTTTAATGTTGAGCGGAGATTTATTTTGTCTAGTCAAGATAGGTCATGCATCAGCAACTCTAAGACCCACCCACCACCTTCAGCCTCCCACGACATGTTCAATTAGTAAATGCTACCCTCTCCTCTAGATCACACAGTGGAGGTCGGTGCCAGCTAATAAAACTCAGTAAACACACCTAGAATCGGTACAGTCCCCTTTCTCCTTATGCACCTCGATTTCACAGATAAAGCCAAAACGTTAGCTTTGTCCCTTCACTTACCCGTGGGAACACAGTGGCTATGAAGAAACGAAAACTGAACCCAGCTTCTTCATACAGCTCATCTCCAAGTGAAGCCTCTTGGCTTCACCCCGTCACTTCAGCTTAAGGGAAGGGAAGAGCAGCAATCCAGGTTCAACCTCCTCTCAGACAGGAGGCATACTTCATGTGATGCAACCTTTAATTCTAGCAGGATTGCATTCAAGCCCCAGTACAGTTAACACAGAAGGCTGAGAACATACCCACCCCCTACAAATATGTGTTGCAGCAACAACAGGCTTATTTCATCCTCCTTCTTGAGGTGAGTAACCAACCCGCCTCCCCAGAACAGCTTTCACCAAGTCAAACAGGGGCCTCCTGCTTAGTTACCTGGAGGTGCCACTCGATCCTGGTATTTGGGCTCAAATTCACTGACAGTGAGCAACATCACTTGGATGGTCCCAATGAATATACCTGCCAGGCAACCGTAGAATATGACATAGAAGAGGAGGATCTTAACTGCAAGAGAAAACAAACAGAAAGAGGAATCAAATCAAGCCCTCAAGGCAGATACATTTCAGGACAAAATCTCCAGCCTTTGCCACTTGCAAGGAAGAGCCCAGCACACTGAATTCAGGTGGCAAGCCCTGTTGCAGAGGCATGCATTTAACAGTCAGATCACACCCTGATGCAATACAGAAAATACAAATCATCCCAGTTGTTTGAGGAACTGGAAGCATGAGCCCCTGAAAACCCACAAATCCGTGAACTGGGATTTGGGATTGTAGAACATGAAGATTGAACCACTTTATTCTGTATTTTAGAGGATCCCTTGGCTGACCCAACGCTACCATCACACACAATTACAGGTGAGAAACCTTCAGCGAAGTAAGCGGCCAATGGCAAGAAGTCATATTATGGGTGTGCTCTCAAGGACACCCATTCACAAAGCTCTGGCTCTCAAAACTATTACCAGGACAGTCAACAGTAAATGCTACATTCAGGTTCACAAGCAAGTAATGCAGGCTATCACCTCCATTAAAAACAACAGGAGTGGAATTTGGGCCCAAATTAGCATCAACACTCAATCTCAAATGTAGGGAAGTACTCAGACATGTCACAGTACCGCAAGTTTGCCAGCCTCATATGTCTACAAAGGTACCCTAGCACTGCTCATACCAATTAAAAATTGAATTATATAATAACAAAGACCAAATTTAGTTTTGGTCTAAAGGGAGATGCCTAGAATAATTGGGGGGGAGGGGTGGAGATGAGCCTGGAGACACAGCATGGCTCAGACTCTGGGTATCAGTTTCCAGTTTACAAGGATTATCTCAACTGATTAACTGCACAGTAACATGCTGTACTAGGCATCACCAGGCCGCCTACAGGAAGGATAAGCTTGCCTATGCCAAGCAACTATATGCTAATCAGGCTGCAGGAACAAGCAGGCCAGCACAGAGGCCAGAGAGTACCTGAAAGACAGCCTGCTTGATCTCGGACTGCCCTCATCTAATTGCAAAGGAAAAGGAGGTGGTTTACTTGAAGGACTTGAAGTGATGAGCTACAAGGGAAGGGGAGGAAGCAGTAGGTGGAAGTATTCCTCCTCCCTCCACAGCCCCATCGTAAGAAAAGCTGCATCAGTGGAAAAGCCTCCCAATGGAAGCAGGCGGTTCTGGTTGTCGTCCTTTCAAGTCTATGAAAGACAGGTGAGCAGGAAGGACAGCCAGCGACACAGAGGCTGAGGGATGCTGTCAGAAAGGTACTCCATCCTCTCATCTTCCTCACGTGCAGGGGAGGCAGCCAGGGCTGGTGGGCAGAGCTGGGTGCGGCAGTGTGGTGCTCCAGGAGTTAAAAGCACTCTTTGGTATCCAGGCAGCGTAAAGCAAATGGCTGTGACGTCAGGGACGTGTGGAAATTTTTTCCAGAGCACGGTCATAGGAGGTGCTGTTGTAACAAACCAAACACTAATGCTGTTGTCTGCAGCGTAACGCCTTTGAGTTTTGTAACATCAAAAGGCAAATGCTGGGAGGTAGCTTATTTAATCAGGTTCCCAGCCAGGATGCTCTTAATGCCAAAGACACCTGAAAGGTCAAAACCACTCCTAGGTCTCAGAAAATACACAGCGGGTCTAGCGATCGAGCGCGACAGGGTTGAACGAGAAAGCTTCCTGCAACAGGTAGGTTTATAACAGAGGAATCGGATCATCAGCCTGCATATCAACTCCACAAATGGAAATCAGTCCTAGGTGGATAGGTACAGGCACTCTGGGAGAAGGACCTGGTTCAGCCTCCGCATTTGAAGCACTGCGCAGTTGCCTGGTGCCTCAGGAGCAGAAAATACCTATCCATGCGCACCCACAGCCCAATTCTGCTCACGTAGAGATACAGCAGAAGCCTGCTCTAGTCCGCCTGCCTGCCAGAGCTAAAGCTGGCAGCTCCGGATGTGGCACCTCCAGCTGATCCATTACAACAGGAGCCGAATTCAACATCACCAGCGTGGCACACCAGCTGTGGTTGGCAGCAACTGGAAGACTATCTATTTGCGTAAAGAAAATGTTAAAAGCCTCTTAGGCTAAGTGCTATTTGTACAGCACCTAATAAACACATCATGAGCATTTAATCACGAATGCACATACAGCCATTTCCTTCTTGCAGAGGCATTAAAAGCCAATTGTTCTCTCTGGACGAGGTAAAATTCGCTCAGTTTCCTTTATCCAGAGAAAAGGGGGAAAAAAAAAACCCAAAAGCAAAGCCACCCTGAAGTCCACGGCAGATGACGGCCGGCAAGGCAGGCTCCCCCGACGGCGATGCTCCCCGGGCCGGGCCAGCCGCCGGGGAAGGAGACCCAAGGACGAGGCGCCCTCGCCAAGGTCGGGCCGCCGCGGGCTCCATCCCGTGGACGGGGACCGACCCGCCTCGCCCCCGTCCCCACCTGAAGTCACACCCACGCGGGTAGCGCCCCCCGATCCCCCGCGGGGCCCCACAGGACACCGGAGCTGGGGGAAGAGGGGCTCCCCGCCCCCATCCAGCCGGGACTGGACGCGTCCCACCGGCCCCGGCCGCAGCCCCCCCTCCCCGCCCCGGGCCGTCCTCGCCGGGGGCCGCAGCCCCGCCGCATCGCCGCCGCTCTCCGACCCGGTCCCGCCGCCCCCGACCCGGCACTCACACCAGCTGCCCCCGGTGCGGCCCAGCAGCTCCTTCTTCTCCGAGTTCCAGATGAATTTCTTCCAGTTGCCGTCGCCGTCCTTGGCCTTCCCTCGGGCCATGGCGAGCGGGCGGGAGAGCGGCGGCGGCGGGAAGAGGTCTAGCCCTGGGCGGGCGGCGCGGGCAGGCCCCGGCCGGGCTCCGCGCCCCGCGGCACCGGGAACGTCTGGGTGCGCCCGCCCGCGCTGCGGGGCGGCCGGAGGCGCTGGCCCGGCGGGGTGACGGGGGAAGAAGGGGGGAGAGCAACCGGGGGCGCGGGCGGGCGGCCGCGAGGAGGGCGGGCGGTGAAAACAGCGGAGCGCACGGGACACAGAAGAGCCGCGCTCACCGTCTGCCGCGCCCCTTCATATACACCGCCGGCTCCGCCCCGCCGCCGCCTCCGCCAATGGGGGCAGGCAGAGGGCTCAGGAGGCGGGGCCCGGCGGCGGGCGGGACCCGGTGGAGGCGCGCCGGCGGCAGGAGCGGCATGGCGGGAGGGGGGCG
>VWYH01004264.1:204685-239928 GCA_013399365.1 Pampusana beccarii | reverse complement strand
AGCCCGTCCATGCACGCGCCTGCACACCTGCACGCGCGGGCCCGCGCATGTGCATGAGCCCCGCCCCGCTCCCGGCGGGTCCTGCAGGGGCCGGGCCGCCCCCCCGGCAGCGCCGCAGCAGCCGAGACCGATCGGCCGGGCGTTCAGCATCGCCGGCCTCCCCTCCTCTTCCTCCCCCTCTTCCCCCTCTTCGTCCTCCTCCTCCTTCTCCTCTTTCTCCTCTTGCTGCTGCCCCGCGCCGGCCCGCCCGCCCCGCTCCCGTTGGCTCACGTGTAACACGGCTGCGGAATATTTACTGCAAACAGCGCTCCCTGCCCAGCCCCAGTCCCCCTCCTTCCCCTTGCGGCAGGCCTCCGGCTACCCCGCAACCCCGTCCCCCCAGCCCGCACAGCCGCTGCCCCGCGGTGCTCCGCAGGGTCCAGCGTCGCCCTGCCCGGGACACGGGGGAGAGCGGGGTTACCTGGTGTCCTGCCAGGCAGGAGCGGGGGGATGGCAGGACGCAAGGGGCCATGGCATCTCAACCTGGGAACTCAGCCTGCTGCCCCCAGCCGCATCCATCATCCACTTGTCTCTTGCAGGAAAACAGAAAATTAAAAAAAAAAAGAAAAAAGAAAAAAGGCATTTTACCCACCATTGAAACTATTGTTTTAATCTGCTTTGATCCCACGGTACTGCTACAGGACAGTTACAGTTACACGTGATCCTTACCTCCGTGTTTCCAAAGCATATATAGAGTAACTCTGAATTTCCTATTATGGTGCAACATTGTATTCCACGCATCTTCTTGCCCTTAAGCTACTGACATGTTCTTCCAACTTTAATTCCATCCTCCTATTTCTGTTCAGTCTGGGAATTAGGACAACTGCATACAAGCTGGGCCTTTCCTGGTACCTCCTAGCAGGTACATGTTCTTCTGGTTAGTTACCTGCAAGAATGACCTAGCCTGAAACCGAGGACCACCCAGCCAACCAGCGTCAGCATGCTCTACTCGGACCTCAAGGAGAAGCAGTCTGGCCTCCATCATCTTCTGTCCTCTCTAAGCCATTAAGTTAGCAGTCAGGAGACAAGTTGTAATGTGTCTCTCTTCTCCAAGTGATTCGTGGCTACAACCCAGAACCAGCCCCTGAAGCAACCAATTGAGAGACCAGCATTTTTAGGCCATCAGCTTTAGCCCACTGGAGCCGCACATGGGCCAGATACCCTCAAGGTCATGCCGCTGCTCATGGCAGTGACTGAGCATGGCCTCCTTAGCTGCAGGCATACGACCATACTTCTCAAAACTGTGTGGGTTTGTAGGCTAGGACAGATATCAAGCAGGAGGTTGTGTGCCTTAGAAGGCTGTTGTGTGTTTAACTGGGAGTGTCCAGTTTGCTGAACGCTCCACTACATGTTATGCATGATCAAAGGGAGACAGGTATGCCACATGGATTTTCATGCCAGGTTAGGAGAATCAGCTCTCAATGGCATTTATGTGATCGAAAAGGGCTGATCAGCTAGAGAAAAGAGGATAAGTGGCATCTTTCCTTTCTCCTCCATGTCTGGTCAGAGCTGGTCTTTTAAAGAGACCTGCTGATGGTGGGTGATAACCAAAGCAAACACAGACAGCAGTATCTGATACCCAAGTGAACATCATCTACGCTGCAGGGAGGACAGTATCAGTTACAAGTTAAGGCGGCTGCGATTACAATCAAGCCAATCAGTAGACGAGCACTGCTGGAGGAAAAAACACCCATTTTTAACTCCCAAACCTCAACGCAGTTACCACTGGAGCCAACTGGGCAGTTTCTCTCAGCTGCTGGGCCACCAGGTCTGCACTGGCCACTGGGGAACTGAACCAACTTTCCTTCTAATGCCCTGGGTGCATTTTGTGGCCTAGGTACGCTACCCTACAAGGGGCAGCAGTTTGGGAGTTACGTGTGGGTGCATGGTGGCGTCACCCAAGCACGAAGTCTACTCACCAGAGAGCCCACCCTTGGATGCTGTATCTGGCATTATTCATGAACCAGGACTCAGCTCATCTATTCTGCAGAGGAAAACACCACACGAGTTAGTTCAGGGCACATGTAACACCACCAGTTGGTGCAGCCTTCCCCTCCTTCCCTTCTGCCTGAGCAATGGTGCCACCCAAAACAAAACAGGCATGGGATATTCAGGCAGGTTCATGGTGATGTTCAAATCAGGGAAGACCGGAATGGGAGTACACTCTCCCACAGCATTATTTTCTAATACCACAGAGAATGAGTTTGGAGAAAGCGGCTGGAAAATATCTGAATAATCGTATCATGGTAAATGGCCACCCAGACACATGATCTTCCTCTAAGCACATTTTCGCCTTTGCAACAAGCTCTAGTGGTGCTGGTGGAAACTGAGTTGCAGGAGTTCCTGGCTTCATCAGTATTTGTTTAAGGATCACTGGGAAACTCCCTCCTCTTCCTGCAAGTGCCTGTATTTCTGTATAAATACTCAGAGAAGCCCTGTTGGGTTGGCAGGGGCCAGTGACACCAAATCCCTGAGACTGCACAGGCTGGGGCATACAGGATCTGGAACAGGCAAAAGGCCCTTCAGGAAGGTTGCACATCCTTCCTGCAAATCTTTTACACACCTGGAGCCTCGGTCCCATGCACACTCAGGACATGCACTTTCCTTGATGTTGGTGAATTATCCTCTCAGAATCAGCAGAACTAACAGGCAAAGGGGTACCAAATTTTATTCAAATTTACTGTTTGTTTGGCCGCTCAGATATCAATCAGGCCGTCTCTAGGGCCACCACTATATGATCTGATTTTTTAAGGCGATAAGGGCCTGAGGCAATGTTTGAAACTGCCTGGAACAAAATGTGCGAAGTGATCCGTGTCCAGGAGATTAGCTGCAGGAAGAAGGACGGCATTAGGAAAAGCTGTGCACCAGCACCTAGGAAGGAACAGCCTGCAAGATGGAAGTTGTTTAGGGTTTATCTCACTGCTGTGAGGAGCTATCACGTGAAGAGCATTCTAATTTTCTTTGGTGGGTTTGGGCATAGCCACTAACAAGATTCCTGCTTCCTTGGATCTCCTGCCTTGCAGGACCAGGAGAAAGCACCTAGGGCAAAGAGAGGTGTCTGACTGCAGGGCAGAAGGAGGGTGGACAATTACTTCTGGTGTAGTGGCAAAAGAGAAGAGCCCAGTGCAGAGCAAAGCAAAGTGAGGATTTGCCCATCTTGGTAACTATTCTGCCCATTAGTGCCTTTTCTGGTGGAAAATGAGACTGTGAAGCTGACAGTCACATGCAGGAACTTTAGGTAATGTGTGATCTAGAAACATAGAATCATAGAATCATTTTGTTTGGAAGGGACCCTCAGGATCATTGAATCCAGCTGTTAAGCTAACACTGGCACTAAACCATGTCCCTAAATCTCACCTCTGACAGTGGCTGTGGATGATGCTGCGATGCACAGCAGAGGAAGGAGAGAGGCATGCCATGGGGGGAGGGACTCTCAGACTGCGGGACCAAGTGCTAATTATAAGATGACAGAAGTGTACAAAATAGCCTCAAGTAGTTACTATTTGTGGGCTGCCACTGCAAACACACGGGGCTGGGCCTCCTTGGGCTGGCATGCCCAGGGGCTGGAAAAGGGCAGCTGCTCAAGAGCTTGGCACCAAGCCCACCTGGGACACAACAGGTGAGAGAGGGTGAGGAACAAAATGGGTGACAAGAGCTGCTGCGGCCCTGCACACTGTGACCAAGAGGCCGGGTGGTACATGGGCATTTTATACCCCTCTGGGCATTGCAAGGGGCCTTGAAGGGGTGAGGAGCAACCCTCAAAAACTTCCCGTGGTGTCCCAGCGAGGTGAGTGCCAGAGCGTGGTTCCCACGCCAGCTTCCTGGTCCTGTGGGGCTCTGCCATAGGGCTGTCCTCGGATTTTCTGCCTGGGAGGTTCAGGAGAAACAGAGCCTGCTCAGGGGCTGCTGTACATTACACTGCCTCAAGCAGGGTCTGTAGTCTCCCGGAACACTGTACGACAAAAATATCTTCCTAGTCTTCCTCCTTCCCCTCCTTGTCTCACTCACATGCAGGGTCACCCACATGTGGGGTCACAAGGGACTAGGCTTATAGACATATGTGGTTGTTCCCCAGTGCACAATGGATAGATTAATTGCATGTAGCTATGCAGGCTGAGGTAACTAAGTTAAAAAAATTGTGAACTGGTAGGCACTGAGAAAGTAAATATGTACAGAAATAACCATCTCCCCCCAAATCCAGCCATGGGGCCGGTATTCCTTATTTTAATATCAGTTTGATAGTTGTGTAATATGGCTTGTGGGGGCGCCTGCACAGCTGACCCTTGGCAAAATGATGTGGAAAACAACAGCTGTTAAGATAGATAAGTGAGTGGAAACAGCATGTGTGGATGGAAAACCCAAAAGCGTCTGAGAGGACATTTGCCCACAACTGATCTTGCTGAAGAGGGAAAGAGTCATCAGTCCTCAGCTGATCATGCTGAAGAGGATGGCAGCCATCAGCTGGATGAAACAGGAACAAGGGAATGAAAAAGACAATTCTGAAACAAAAATGGGTTGGTCTGAAAAGCTGCATTATAAAAGAAACATAACGATTTGCAACAGGGAGGCCTTGGACTGGGAACAGAACAGCAGCCAAAGCCCAGTCTGGCACTTCACAACCTCAGCTGAGACCAGATGCAGCAGCTTCCTGATCCATGAGACACCATCAGCAGTCAGCACCCAGTGTGTGGCCTGACCCTGTGGGGTGCAGCACATAGGGATCCTCACTTTGGGTGTGTGTGGGTGACCTGCTGGGCTGCCTTCTAACCAGCGGGTGCATTAGCTGATTGTAGGGAGTAGTGTGACACCCATCTACAATAAGGGTGGGAAGGAGGATCTGGGAAACCACAGGCCTCTCAGTCTGACCTCGGTGCCAGGGAAGATTATGGAGCAGATCATCCTGAGTGCCACCACACAGCACGTACGGGACAACAGGGTGATCAGGCCCAGTCAACATGTGTTTATGAAAGGCAGGTCCTGCTTGACCAACCTGATCTTCTATGACAAGGTGACCCGCTTAATGGATGAGGGAAAGGCTGTGGATGCTGTCTACCTGGACTTCAGTAAAGCCTTTGACACTGTTTCCCACAGAATTCTCCTGGAGAAGCTGGCAACTCATGGCTTGGGTGGGTGTGCTCTTTGCTGGGTAAAGAACTGGCTGGATGGCTGGACCCAAAGAGTTGTAGTGAATGGAGTTAAGTCCAGTTAGTCACGAGGGGTGTTCCCCAGGGCTCAGTATTGGGGCCAGTTCTTTTTAATTTCTTTATCAATGATCTGGATGAGGGGACTAGAGTGCACCCTCAGTAAGTTTGCAGGTGACACCAAGCTGGGTGGGAGTGTTGATCTGCTGGAGGGTAGGAAGGCCATACAGAGGGATCTGGACTGCCTGGAT
The DNA here is from genome assembly GCA_013399365.1 of Pampusana beccarii. Lineage (NCBI taxonomy): Eukaryota > Metazoa > Chordata > Aves > Columbiformes > Columbidae > Pampusana > Pampusana beccarii. The sequence goes on along the minus strand of VWYH01004264.1, from coordinate 234,497 downwards.
CATTGAGCTGAGGCCAGTCGCATGAAGTTCAACAAGGCTAAATGCCGGGTCCTGCACTTGGGTCACAAAAACCCCAAGCAAGGCTACAGGCTAGGGGAAGAGTGGCTGGAAAGCTGCTTGGCAGAGGAGGACCAGGGGATGTCAGTCGACAGCCAGCTGAACACGAGCCAGCAGTGTGCCCAGGTGGTCAAGAAGGCCAACAGCATCCTGGCTTGTATCAGGAATAGTGTGGCCAGCAGGACCAGGAAAGTGATCGTCCCCTTGTTCTCAGCGCTGGTGAGGCCCCACCTTGAATCCTGTGTTCAGTTTTGGGCCCATCACTACAAGAAAGACACTGAGGTGCTGAAGAGAGTTCAGAGAAGGGCGATGAAGCTGCTGAGGGATCTGGAGCACAAGTCTGATGAGGAGCAGCTGAGGGAACTGGGGCTGTTTGGCCTGGAGAAAAGGAGGCTGAGGGGAGGAAACCTTATCGCTGTCTACAGCTACCTGAATGGAGGTTGCAGCATGAAGGGTGTTGGTCTCTTCTCCCAAGTAGCAAGTGACAGGACAAGAGGAAATGGCCTCAAGTTGCACCAGGGGGCATTTAGATTTGATATAAGGACTAATTTCTTCCCTGAAAGGGTTGTCAGGCATTGGAACAGGCTGCCCAGGGAAGTGGTTGAGTCACCACCCCTGGAGGTGTTTAAAAGATGTGTAGATGAAGTTCTTAGGGACATGGTTTAGATGTGAACTTGGCAGTATTAGGTTAACGATTGGACTTGATGATCTTAAAGGTCTTTTCCAACCCAAATGATTCCATGATTCTATATGGGCACCCCTAGATTTGGAGCAGCCACAAACCCAAGGGGAGCAAGACATAAGTGAGGGACCTGCACTGACGGAAGTGACCCCCGTCAGTGAGAGAGGGGTGGGTGTCTGTGTGTGTGGAATGAGAACTTCTGGGGATTAGTTTCAGAAGAGTGTTCAGGAACTTGCAGGTATTTAGTAACGGTTTTTAGGTGTCTAACATTGTGGTTGAACAGCTGTATTGCTCACATAGATAGTGAATGTATAGTTCACTGATTGTTTGTTAATTACATGTCCTTAAGTAATCAACAAACCATTTTAGTCCTGATTTGATTTAACCTGTGTGAGCTGAGCCATTTTTCCCTGCAACAATGATCAGCTAGTATAAGTTTCTAACCAGTCCTGGCAGGAGAAGGCCTGTATGCTCAGTGATTGAGAAAATATTTGCTTCATGTGGACCTGGACACTAGGTGTGGGATAAGGGATGGTTTCTGGGGTGGAGACAGAAAACAGGGATGTGGTAGAAACAATGTGCTGTGTGTCTAGTGTTTGATAATTCGATAAATACTTCTGGTGGATGGTATAGAGTTTGATGGCCACCAGCAGTGAAACCTACCAGCTATCAACACTGTTCTGATGGAGGCAAGGGCAACTTGTGAAGGCAGCTGAAGTAAAACCACATTGCCAGAATTTCCCTTTTTGGCTGATGCAGGAAAAATGACTCTAGTCCACACTGAGAATAATATTAAAATACTTCCCTGCATGAAATCCAGCCTATTTTCCTTGGCACATCTGGAAGTGACCACCACACAGGAAAGAAGTATTACCCAGGAACTATCTACGAAGCTGTCAAGAACAGCACGTGTTTTCTGACAACAAGCACCTGGAGCCCTCACTGGCGTGGCAGCCAGCTTCCTGTTACGCAGCCACCGAGCTCAGGCAGCTACGTGAGCTCCCGATGCAGCAGGAGCCACAAGTCTGGGTGACTGATCTGGCTTCATCCCTGCTGGTCCAAACAAAACGGTCCCCATTCAGGTCCTACTGGATACAGCAGCACTATGCACTATTAAAATAGGCTGTCATTAGTTTTCTGTCTTGGCAGCAAGATCACAAAGGTTCACTCTCCACTCACTCCTAACCATGGTCCATAAGGGATTTCTGATGGCAGGCTGTACTTGGGCACCAGCCCGATCGGCTGCCCCAGTTAGAGCTCTGCTGTCTCCAGGGCCAGCCAGTCTGGGATGTCCAGCACGAAACCAAGTCAAAGAACGAGAACTAAATAAACTCCAAAACTATGTTGAGGCCTGTTTTAATAGAGTTTAAAAATAAAAACAAAATCAGAGTGGAAAAACATCACTATCTTTAGCCATCAAGAGCGAGGCTTATCTAAGCAGCACCACACAGGGGCTGGCAATGGGAACGGTAAGTTAGGGTATGACTTGTTCCTAAACACCTTCTTTTATTTGTTCAGTCATGGCCACAGTGGGATGCTACATCATTTACAGTGCCTGCAAGAGGCTTTTCTCCTTCTCCTCATGGGAGGTCCTTTCCCTAAAACAACGCACAAATGTCTGTGATAATTTTAAAGGTTACTCCAGCGTTGTCCACACTAAAGTTCTTACCAGTTGAAGGTAGATGACTCTGCAAACCAGGAATCCTGCTGTCCACTGTGGGCTTCTTGGTGCTTTTTGCTTTGGTTTGGGTTGTCTGGTCCCCTTGCAACACCCTGTGATGACCAATGCTGCATCCTCACCTGCAACACAGTAACACAATGCATGTAAAAACCAAACACATTTTGACTGGAGAATCTTCCTTTAGTCCTCAACATCCAGTTATTGCAACAAAAACCATCATGCAGCCTTGATGGGAACTGTCTTCATTTCCCTGGCATAAATTTGGTGCTGTGGTAACCACACTGGAGTCTGAAATTCCCTTTTCTCTTTTAACCAGTCCTGCACAGAGGCAGCACATCACACAGCCTGAGAGGCATTCACATACAGGCCAGAGGAGACAGACACACAGCTAATAGGAGTTTAGAAAGCACAGAAGTTTTTCTCATTATAATCAGTAGGAGTTAAGGACCTGACCTGTGGTTTGAAAAGCTGGATGGGTCTTGGTTTGTATTTTTGATGCTTGTATACCTTGGAAAATCTGTTTTGACTTTCCACAGCTCAGATAGCCAGGATACATTTGACATGGACACTTGTACCAGAGCTGTGTCAAAGCAGATCTGTTTTGCAAAGGGGTGGTGGGAGCTGGGCACTTGTGTCACTGGTGTCTACAGATCCATCAGGCGTTTCTCAGAAACTATCAGTTCTGGCTGGATAAGACACAGCAAGTTACGGGCAGAGGGAAATGAACATCATAAGCAAACCACTCCATCACCTCTGGTCTAACAATGGGAGAGATGGAGGAAGAGGGCGCATGCGGTGATGCTGCTGTTATTTACGTAAGGTGATACCTTTGTTTTTCTGTTGTTTAAACTCTATTTATCAGCTGAATAACACAAACCCTTGGTAGATATAATCGTGACAAGACCTCCCAAGTCAGCTAGAGTTTTGAGTTGCATTTTTTTTTCTCTTGGGAAACATCCCCAAAATACCAACATGTAAATATCTTCTTCTGCATGTTAAAGTATTCCCCAGGCAACCAGGATCTGGAACTGAAACAGAAATTATCTTTTTTCCCCACCCATATTTCCTTTTGAAAAAGCAGTCACTGCTGGTAATCAAAGATCAGATACTATCGCCTGATGTTCAAAACACTTCACAAATGAATACTCAGTGCCAAAATGGCCTTAGCTAATCAGTTTCATTACAAGCTAGTTTTGTCGATTGTAAGAACGTAAGGCTGGCCGCACTTGGAATGCAACTAGGGTCCATTTAATCAAGTATTTCTTCTCCAGCTGTGGCCAACAGCAAATATTTAGAAAAAGAGCCCAAGAACAGGGCAAGTACAGAGTGACTGATGTGACCTGTCAGGTGCCAGCAGCCTGCCACCTCAGGATTTCCAAACCAGGGAGTACACTGACAGCTCAGTAAACTGGGCGTAGTCCCAAACCTAATCTGTGTCTCACTTCGGAGAAGCAGTTTGCATCTGGCACGTTGCACCTCACCCTCCAGCTCAGTGGTGTGGCTGCAGCCTCTGCAAGTCCACCTGAGCCAGCTCTAGAGGCCAGCAGCTGGGCAGAGGTGAGGGCAGGTCTCACCGTCACACAGGTGAGCAGCTATGGCCTGCACCGGGCTTTGCACGGGTACTTTGCACCATGGTTCAGCAGGATGGTTTAAAGCTGTCTCTGCTCTTGCGGTGTAAGTTACCACCAGCCTCAGGGGGCTCGCAGATTAGCCCCCCCGTGGGGCGTGCAGCAACAAGAGGACCATAGACTTCAGTGGCTGCATGCTGGTGTAGCTGATGAGTGAGGTATCCGGCTATGTGTTCACCTCACTGCCATGGTGGTGTTTGAGCAACCACCCACGTGCCAGCACCACCAAACAACACACTAGCCTATAACGTGTGAGTTTATAAAGAGCTCTGAATCCTCGACTCTGAGCTCCTTTGGACTCAGGTTCCTAGCACATGGGAATTGCCTCTCATTTTTCAGGCGAGATGACTGACTGAGGTGGCCTGTACATCACCTGTGGTGACCCACTGACTCACGGTCCTTCCTTGCGACACTGTGAGAAGAGGCTTGCCACGTGGAAAGACATACTCTGCTAGCTAGGCACATACTTTATTTATAAGTGCTAATTAATTGAATAATGGGTTGGTTAGCAAAGCTCCTGGTCTATATTGTATTCAAAATGTCATCTGGAAATAGGCTGGTGTGGTTAGCAAGATGGCTGCTCTGTTAAATCTGATACCTTTGCAAGATAATCTGTCCCAGAATTACTGATGAGGCAGAATTTAACAATGAAGATGCATATTATTTTATTCTCCAGGAGTACATTTTTGAGATGGCAAACATTTGGTCTATTGGGATAGTGACCAGCGTGCTTCATTCCCATGACAAGCAGTGGGATGAATATCCTGTTATAAATGGAAAGCAAACAGTTTACTCGAAGAGCGCTAAATGTCATCAGTCTCTTAGAAATTGCATGTCGGTAGGTCTCATGTGACTCGGAAAGCGGAGTGCCTGTTTAATGTAACTTTTGCCTCCCCCCAGGCCCACTGGGTGCCTATGGCTGAGAACAGCTATCTTTATACCGACAGCCTTGTGCCAGGTCAGGGAGGCTCTGACCTGCCTCTGAACTGAAAGTCTGGAGCATGGGGCGGATAGTGCTGTTTCAGTTCTTCCACCTCTATCTCAAGAATCAGGTTTCCAGGAATCTGCTGCAGTTGAGTTCCCATAACGAAATGGTGCAGGAATGTCACCCCCATCAGGTGCTCACAACAGGCCCGCAAATCCCTCTCTCCCCTCTCTGCTTCAAAGCACACAAAAGAGTAAATGAATATACGCTGTTACGGCCCCGCTTCTAGCGGGAAGGTACATGTGATCCATGGGAACCTGGCGGCAGAAGAAAGAGCAGAACCAGTGTTTTTCCACCTTGGGTACGGCTTTGTGCAGGTGATGGCACCATCCTTGCAGGCTCCAGGGTGTCTGGGAGAGGGGTGCAGCTGGGAGCCTGGCACGGAGCCACCCGCAGCTGCCCAAAGCCCTCGTCTGCGGGGCTCACCAGAGAGAACCACACATCTTGCCTCGGGCCTCCCACAGAGCGAAGTGCTTCCTCAGTGCTAATGAACCAAGTCCGGCAGCATCACTTTTTTAAGGTAGAAAGGTCCCCATTTCACCAGCGGGAGAAATGATGGGTTTGTCTACATAGAGGTGCTCTGGAAACCTAATTTGGATGAACTTTGCAAAATAACGAAACTTTAAAAAACTTAATTAAATAACATTAAAGCCCCATGTGGGCATTTTAACTCAAAGGTATGTTTATTCCCTGCAGTATACTTCACCTTCAAAGCAAATTGAAGAACATTTAATTTAGCCCATCCTAATTCTTACTAAAGGTGTCCACTTTAGTGCAGTTGATTTACCCATTTGGGATTCATGGTTTTAGTCCAATGAGATGACTTTTCTCCTTATTCTTCCTTTGTAAAGAAGCCTTTCCAGAGAGAGAAGGGGCTTGTTCAGGATCGTCCAAAAGAAGTGCCTAGAGCAGAAGTGGGGGAGCCCAGACTTGCACGAGTATCCAGGGAAGCAGCTTTTCCCTCCAGTGCCTTTCTATCACTGCTGGAAATGTTTTCTGTGGATCTAGCCCTGCTGCACTCTTCTTCTACCCCTTGCACATCAGGATTTGCAACAGATCCAAACAGCAGAGGCAAGACAGGAGGAGTGAGCCGGCAGGCATCTTGTCTGGCTGCAAGCAACACTGCGTAGAAAATTCATAAAAATGCCACAGTCCTTCGAGACTGCAAGGTCTGGGATCATTTATTCGGCCCTTCCAGCATAACACAGACAGTATAATTTCATTTCATTACTTCTTCAGTCAGCCTGATAGCTTATCTTTGACTGAAGCATAAAGTCAGGTATTTGCTGCAGTCAAATTTTTCCAGGCATTTTGTTGGATGTGTGTTTTCCATTGAAACCAATTTTCCTTTTAGCAAACTGCTTTTTTATAATATTTTTTCCCTCTGGCAGACATGCCTTTCTGTACAAATTCATAGTCATTGCTTTCTTGGGGATACAGCTTTGGCATATAGCAGCTCAAAAACAAAACAAAACAAAACAAAACAAACACCAAAAAAAGAGGAGAAAACCCTATTCGTTTCCAGGGGTCTGAAATTATCACACCAGTATGAATGCAAATTTCTCCTAACCTCAAATAAATCTCTTTTTGTCACTGCTATATCTAGGTTCCTGGGACACACAGGGGCTCTGTTTGTCCACCTCACCATGTCAGCAATGAAGCTGGAACAGGAACGCCAAAGCCTGTGAGCTTTACCGGGTGGTCCCAGCCTCAGGCACTCCACAGGAGCCAAAAGGAGAACCTGGTGGGCAGTTCCATGAGCCATGAATTCAGCCTTTTCTCTTGCCCCATCCCAATGGCAGTGTGAGGTTGGGCAGTGCAGAGAGATTCAAATAGACATTGGAATAAAGCATAAAACCGAGCAAGACAGAAAAATGGAGAATAGCTTCTGCAGAGTAGATAATTCACTCACAAATGTCTAGACCTTATTGGACTAGGCCGAACTGTCTCAACATTTTGGGATGATCAGTAACACTCAGAAAATATATAAGAAGTTTTCCAGTGCTGGCTCTTAACATGATACTAAGGACAGGAAGCACTATTTCTTACATTTTCCCGAGGCAGAAACTGAGAGACGGGAAAAGGTGACTTGACCTTAGTCACACTAGACAGGTGTTTACTAGAGAACTGGGCGTAACACCCAGAAGTCAAATGATTGTTATAACATGTTTGGTGCCCTGGTTCATAGACCCAACTGGCCAAAGCTCAGGCAGTCCACAGCAGATCTGGGTGCAGTCCTTAGGTAGAGATCTGTGGACATGGTCTTCTCCAGCAACATCCATAGATATCCACCCATCCCACTCTATACCAAGATCCCCTGGGCCCAGACCTTTCCTCAGGCTGCCAGTTCTTTAGCTGGAAAACTACAGTGCTCTGACAAGTTTGGAGAAACAACGTTGGAATCATCATTATCCTGTCAGGGACTTATGACCAGACCTTTGTTGTAGTACTCTAAATGAAGCTGAAAAAAACATAGCATATTCAACTGAGTCTATGACAAATGCACTGCATTTGTCTGATTTTCTCATAGGCAACGAGAGAGAGCTGGAATTATTCTTTCTGAGCAAATGAGTTTTAGCTTTTCTCATTAGCTTTTCATAATCTTCAGTGCACAGATTGGGAAGAAAGGGCTTTCAGCAGTTTTGGCTGAAAGTAAAATGAATAATGGTTAAAACTGAGAACAGGAGAGGAGGCACCACCATTCCAGAGAAGCATCCAGCCACCTTCTACTAGTCTTGACTGCATAAGGAGTTTAAAAATGGTAAAAAAATGACAGCCAGACAAATCCTGACCCAGGTAGTGGAATGGGCTCTTTATGCCATGTGACTCACACAAGCTGGTATAATGTAAGCAACCAACTTAAAATGAAGGGCTTATCTGTACTGAACTGTCACTTTTAGCCTCGGTTAAATCAATTTAGATCTCTTTGGTGAGTTAATTTTAAAGTGACACTAGACCTGTGATGTCTCACACCATCTAAGGCAGACAAAGGAGCATATTACGTAGCATGGAGCATCCTGCCTACCTGCTCGCATCTGTCATCTGATCTAGGGGACCATCCACTCGCCTCCAAAGCACTGCATCTGCCACTGCATCCCTGTATGTTGGAATTTAAATAAGCTGAGGTGAACAAACACTGAGCACACGGCTGCAATATCCTGCTGATTAAAAATCCTAAATTAGAGGCAGGTCAGAAGCCTCTCATGGATTCTCCTCAAGCTTAGGCTTTGCAATAGATGCATAATACTCCTAGGAGTTGCACCAAGGTCGTCAGACTACTACCTAGATTGCACAGCTGCCAGCACCATACAGCCTGAGTCACCACCAAGCTGGACTGTATACCCCATCATCTATGCCTTGCATGATCTACTCGAGATGGGGCTTGCAGCAGAAGCCACAACTAAGAGCATCAAAGAAATACACCCCTCAAAAGGAAATTAGTTATCCAGACTTCTTTTTTTTTTTTTCCCTGACATAACTGTGTCAACACCAGGGCTTTCACAACTTTGTTTTTTTCACACTTCTATCCAGCTCAGCTTCACAAGCAAACCAGCGAAATATGGGTCAAATGCTCTCAGCCAGCTAATCCTTTTTTATTTGTATGAGAGCAATCAAATACATAAATTGATCATATGTAGCAAACGTTGCAGCATACAACAGCCCATGGCTAAAAGAAGCAGACCACGCTCCATTTTGTGGTGTTTTCAGGGAAGCGGGAGGTGTGTTTGCTTGCGCACAACCCAAAGTGTGGGCAGGGCTTCGGGAGCCCCAAGTGAAGGTCACCCACACACCTCCACACAGCATCGCCTGCCTTGCCCGAGTCTGCAGCTGTGGGACACTGGCCCAGAGGATGTTTGTCATGACTGGGGCACACGCATGAGGTGCATGGAGAGGGGGGGAACAGTGGGGGAAGGAGAGGGCCTGTTGCAGGCTGTGACACAGCAGCTCTTCCTGACAGCACACGGGTCCCCAGGCTGCTGTTTGTCATACCGTGTACGAAGGAAAAAGCGAGACTTAAGGAAGATGATGCCACTTGTAGTGTATATCCTATGGCAGATGAGCGGTAATTCTTTGTCTGCACAATGTTAGAAACTGGGGGTGGTGTTTTTAAAGATGTTTTCCATACTGGAGCTAAGAGTGGCAGGTTTCACAATGAAGCTGTTGTTCAATTAAATGTGAATCAGTGTGCTTGCAGACCTGACTGAGACAGGGAAGTCATAAAACAAAGACACTAAAACTTATCAGTAATTCTTACAATTTCTTAACGATGTTTCTAATCTATGCCTTTGACCCTTCGGTACTTCTACTTTGTTCTCTGCTGGTATGACATTTAGAAAGTAACTGAAAATTTTATGCCAGTTGTTAGCTTATCATGTTTGCTTTACAACAGCCCAAGACAAAGGCGAATATTTCATAAAATAAAAGTCCAACTCCACATTTAGTCTCCTGAGTAAATGACTTGAATTTCAAATGAGTAGAACTCACAATCTCCCTCATTGCTTTTAATAGAAACTCAAGAGTTCTTGAAAAATCAAGTCTTTTATCAGGCTGTCAGATATGGTCTTGGGGACACAGCTTTTTATGCAAATCATAGGCACAGGCCTTTGCTGAACATGGTATCAGTACAGTTATTGGGTGGGGAGACTCCTTAGCGTAGGAAGGGACCTCGTGAGGATATATGGGCTTTTTCTTCCAAATGACTTGAGGGACAGCTTTGCATCCCATCAAGCTGGTTCAGCCCCAGAGACTGGATGACTGCAGACTTCTGTTGGCCGGTCAGGACAGCAAAGGGGTGAGCTGCCTTCCTGGTGTCACTCCTGCAGCAAAGCCCTGTTTTCTGCTTGCGGGTTACAGGCTGGTGCGGAGTACACCCTTGACAACACACCATCTGCACAGCAGGAACACCTCTCTGGTAAAAGTCACTAGTACTGGAAAACTGTAACAAAGCTGTGGCTGAAAAACATGCTTTTTTGACTACCCCTGCTCACTGAGTGTGGTCACACTAATGTATCAGTGCTTTACGTCGGCAAACCTTTCACTTCCAAGAAGAGAGAAGAATTGAATCAGTGGCAGACCTTTTCAGGCTGCTGTAATGGAATTTAAATTTGGGAGTTACATTGGTATGGACTTGGCCAAGTGAAAAACAAACTCGCCTTGACACATACACATAACCACAACAGTTGCACAGGCATACAAGTATAGATCAGACAGCAGCCTGAAAAGTTTCTCAGTGACTGAAGAAAGACTTCTATGCAGTTCGGTCACATGGCGGGATAATGCAGAAGAAAGAGCATAAAATGAAGTTACAAGGTGGCAGATTGAAAGCTAACAAAAGGAAATGCTTCATCAAATGCGCAGTTAAATTCTGGAGATTGCTGCCAACAGTCCTGTGGAAGCCAAAAACAGATTTCGAAACATGATTTGACAAAGTCGTGGACAGATCTATTAAGCACTACTAAACAGCAAGATTTTAAGCACCTTTCAGGAGCCCACAGCCTGGCAAGTACACCAGACAACAGTATACAATTTCATGCTTGGTTTTCTCATACAGTTTTCTCTAAACATCTGCTACCAACCACCAATGAAGAGAGGATACTAGACTAGATGGACATTTACAGTGACCCAGCATGAGCATTTTTCATTTAAAACTCTCTGTGTTGGTGCTAATTTACTTTAATGATGAGGGTCGTTAACCACAGTGGTTCAGCAACTGCTTCATAAGCAGCCGAGCCATCCCTGCAGCCCTGGCAACCTCTTCAAGAGACAAGATTTAAATCAATGGAGGGATAATCATGCCATGTTCTCCCTAGGTTAATTTATCCAGCTGTTGCCTACAAGATGGTAGAACTTGGGCACTTATTAATAGTTCACCTGGTGCAGACATGCCCTAAGGGGTTCACCCAGCTCAGGTGCGAAGGATTGTGGCAGGAAAAGATATTGATTCCAGGTCTCCCAAGTGCTTTTGCAGCACCCAAATACCTGATCTGTTGTGCTTCTGAACTCAGAAGAGAATTGCAGGACAGGGAGGAGGTGGTAAATTGGGCAAGAAATAACAATTACACAATTGGTTAAAAAGATATTGTGAACTTTTATAGATCGGCACATCATCCCCCACTAAAATTTACTGTGCACGCCCCACTTTGGCAGCCTTCTCCACTGGTGTGAGCAGCCCTCTCTGCACAGAAAACTGAGCATGGCCGGGAATCCTGCCGCAATAGTGGCTATTGCTGCTTGTAGACATAACGTCAAACTCTGTTTTAGCAAGGAATTTGTCCCCTGTGCTGTAACATGGATTGGACTTGCATACACAGGTGAGGCAAAAACATGTAGTAACATGGTTAGCAGAGAACTGTGCTGTAACATGACCCCTTGGCATGGAGATCTGCCTGCGTAAATGCCATTCCAGGCGTGGTAGATGGAGGGAAAGGAGTTTCTAATGCTGCTGCATTATACTACTGATCCCAAAGGTGACAGATCCCAGCCTGCTGTGATTCCTCAGTGTTTTGCCTGAAGCACTGCACCCTCTTTCTACCTGCTACCAGCCATAGTCCTGTCCCTGTAGGCAGTAAACACCTGGAGCAACTCCCCAAAGAACGCCAGTGGGAAACTCTGGTATAATTCCCAGTTCTGTCCCAGGATTTCTCATAACTGCTTAGGAAATGGAAAAGGCGACATCTCCGTGCCTCAGTAATTCGGGGCTTACAGCAGTTTTTAACCCCTTGGGAACATGAGGAGAATGCAAAGATGCAAGGGAAGCTTGTGAGGTGCTCAGATGTGGCTATACCAGAGAGCACCAGAGCACGAGACAGGCAAGCCCCATGGCTGGTGCCTGGTGCCCGCAACTGAAGCCCACCCTGCCTACGGAAGACCTCCTGTGTGAGCTGAGGTAAACCCAAACTTTGTTTCTTTTGGCCTGATCAAGCTTTGTCTTACGAGGCCAGCAGAACAGATGGCTGAACTGCAGAGCCTTGGGCCAACTAGTCTGGACCTCAACTAGAAGGCGACTGTCCAGCTCCCATCTAGAAACCTCTTTGCACTAGCGTCACAAGCACCTTTTCCTGGCACAGCTGCAAAGCCCAACAACAAAATCTCCCAGCTCCATGCCATTTCTGGGAAGAATCACAGTTTCTTAAGACTTCCTTGAATAACCATACAAGTGTGTGTTCCAGAACAGTTTGTTCTACCTCAATCCACGTGGTTATTTCATCTACTGGTGGGCTTTGGGGGAGCTACGTTATCACCAGCTGCAGTGAGCTGAACTGTTTCCTGTCGTTGATTAAGGAAATGAAAGTCACCAAGCACAGATTTTCCTGAAGTCCTTGTGTGAAGCTTTTCCCTCCTGCATGCTCTCCACTGATTGAATTGCTTTGCCAAGCCTTGTTAAGGCTTCTCCATTGTTCTTCGTGTGCTGTCAATCAATCACAGTTGCCAGTACACACTGGCAAGCTTTGCAAAGACGAATATGCAATTGAGATCCTTAATTAACGCCACGTAACATTCAGATATATTCACTGGGGAAGGGACATGCGAAAGAAATCAAGCAAGAAACCCAGCAGAATAGGGGGAGGAGGGTGGACCCCTTCCAAGGATTTTATCTACAGAAAGATCTAATTAAGCTTGAATAATATGCAAGCTCGCTTTAAAAGAAAATGAACATCAAGAGAAGCTGAAGCTAACAACCAGCTGTCTCCTCTTTGAGAGTTAAACGCATTAGCTCCAGAGGCAGAAAAGAAAGAGAAAAATAGGCTTAGGATTTGTGTATCTTAAAACAAGTGAAATCTACACCCACTGGTATAACACTGCAAATCTTCCACTCCGTTTGCATCGCAGGGGCAGGTCTATTCACTAAAGGAAATTGTCCCTCTGTTTGCCAGTTAAAAACATAGGCTTTGCTGCCTGTTGTTGACAAACCTAGTCCTAGCCTTCCACTTTCTCTTCAGCCCAGCCCACCCCAGGCTTCCTACCTCAGCTTTGCTGCCTGGAGTGTGTCTGAGGGGTAGTGCTGAAGGCAGGGGGACCACCAGGGAGGCTGGATGTGGGACTGAGGGAAGATGATGCCATATTGTTCATAGAGACCTCACAGGGTCTGGGAGAACAGGGAGAAATGTGTTAAACCATAATTTCAAAAGAGAAAAAAAATAGTATTTAGATAGTGATTTCAAATTTGTCTATGAGAGTTAGGTACCTAGCTGACCTTCTCAGGGAGGTAGACATCCAGATCCTCTAGGGAGTGTCTACACGAAAAGGATTTTTCCAGCAGAGAGAGATATATATATATTGCTAGAGCAGTTACAAAAATATTTCAGTAATGGAGATGCCATTCATACCACTGAAGGAGTTATTTTCTCAGCTACCTAAATAGACTAAGCTGTGTAATTTATTATTTTTTTTAAATTTTTTTTTGGCAAGCATAATTGAAACTATGTTAGGGCCAGCACTGATATGAGTTTGAGGTTTATTCTCCTTTCTACTCCCAACTAGTATACCCCAGACAGACAGCAAAAATTTCCAAAGCAGAATAAACCATATGCACAATGTCAGTGTCACCATTACCCTTTAGCAAGGGAAACACAGACCCAGGTAAAAGTATTCACTCCAGTGTGAGAAGCTGAGAAATCACACAGATCTGCTGAAGAGCCAACGGCAGTAACTCTGATTTTCCCAACTTTATTTAACTTTTCTGTTCAGTGATCTGTCCCCAGCACTCAGGACCTTGAGGATGCCAATGGTTCCTTTATGGCTGGGAAGTTTCTACCTCTCCCTAGGCATTATCAGACAATAAATGTCTACCCATCAACTGAAAACATCATGAAAGCACAGTCCAATCTGCAAACTCTGCAGGAAAATGGAGAAGCTGAGTGGCCTTCAGAGCACAAACTGACACAAAGTGCCTGGACTCCCTGGCAGCGACTTGTCAGCGATGCATAAATTTATTCCAAAGGAGACAGAGCATTGTTGGAATCCAGACCAAGACGCAGATCAAAGATCCTCCCCTCACTGCTGTAGCTGTCTATTAAACAGACTGCAAAATACTATACTATTATAGATGGATTTGCTCCAATGTTTGTTCTCCCCTCTTCCTTAACTGAACGCTGGAAAGTGTGCCTTTCAACAGTCCAAGAATTAACATTGTTTTTGCCTAAATGTAGAGCAAATTGACAGATCCAGTTTTTCAGCAGACCAGCTCTTTTTAGAAGGGGAGCGACCAAGCATGCAGATATTGCTATGATACAACTGAGAAAACCAAAATGGGTTAAAGGCTACCAATTTCTTGCCCTGGGAGACTCCACTTGAACCCTCTCAGGTATGCATGAGACTTAACCACTCTTTTGACACCCCTCCAGCCCATTCGCATGGGCAATGCACTGAGAATTCAACAGCAAAGCAGGGAGCAGGAATTCCCAGATGCCAGCGTTGAGACCTGCTCTAACTGAAGACAGAATCTATCACAGTTTCCTCTAGCAGAGGGCAGTGAGAGTGGGCTGGTCAATACTCAGCAGAACATAGACAAAAATGAGATTAAAAATTTAGAGATATGGAGGTCTTGTTTATTTTGAGAACAGGAGAGAACAGCCACTAAAGCCAAGCTGTTTTTGAATACAAGGATGAGCACTCCAAGTGCTGGAAGATGTAACAGAAAATTAATAAAGGACAAGCAAGATCATGATGCATTATTGTGATGTGTATGTGTATGTGTATGTGTATATGTACATGTACATGTACACGTATACGAATATGTATATGTATATGTATACACATATGTATACGTATACTCATACGTATATGTATATGTATACACATACGTATATGTGTATGTATATGTGTATAAAGCCTTTATCCTTTAAAAAAGGGCAAGTATCATATCAAGAAAAACAGCAACTACCAAGTAAGATCTAGATTAATAACTGACACACTGGTACAATTATCTCTTCCCCCCACATGGTTCTATTGGGGAGAAATTATTTAAAATTTCTTGAGTTTTTATTGTGGTTTCTCAGGCATTTCCAATGGGTCATATTTCAGCTGCAGCGTAGTGTCTCTAGCCTTCAATTTAAGTAATACTTTGTTTTGTTAAAGAGAACAAACATGGCCTGGGAACAGGCTGCAGCCTTCGCCAGTCAAATTCACAAATGTAATTCTAGGCTTTTATCTCCTGCTGCAGTCTGCTGCTGAAAAAAATACATTTTAATATATATGATTATTAAGGTAATAATAAAATATGGCATATTGTTTGACCCCCCCTCTCTGATTGGCAAAAAACATCTTTGTCTACATCACATCTTTGTCAGCTCTTCGACTGGCAGAACACGTCTCTGTCATCAGTGGCATACCAGGATACTTTGTCCTGGGTTTTACCCGTATACTCAGGAATGTTTGACATGACTATAAATAATTCAGTGTTGACACACAGTTTTGCAAAAAGATTTATTCCCAGTTATAATGCAAGACAAAGCCAAATGCCTGGTAAGAAGGAGACAGTATGAGAACCATGCTCATCATTTTCTTTACCTGACTGACTAAACAGTGAAGATGGCACTTCTGAGACCACGTCTTTGTGGGAAAATGCACCCGACTGAGAAGCTGGAACAGGCAGAGACGGTGGAAAATCCCCGGCGCAGCGCACAGCCCATGATGGGAGAGCCAGTGTTAAACAGTTAACACATTCCTGGCTCAAAGAGATTTCCTTTCCACAAGTCCTGGCTTGTGGAGGGCAGGATGATCTGAGGCAACGCGTTTAAAGGACACATCTCTCACTGGAATGCATTGTGGAAAACAGGGGTTAAAACAAATACAATCTGTGGTAAGAGGAGCAGGAAGTTTGCCTGCTCCTGAGATACAAGCAGCATGCAAAAAAGCCCAAAGAAGAGGGGTCCAAGGTGAAGCTTCTTACTTGTGTCCACAGCATCAGTGCCTTGAAACAAAACAAAACCAAAGAAAAACAGGAAATAATCCAGTCTGGAGTTGTCCTTCCAGCCCAATAACACTGAAGATCAAGTCTCAGCTCAAGGCTTAGGGTTTGGTATTTTCTGCTTGCTCTGCTTCCTTGGCTTATGACCTCCAGAGCAGGAATCTCCTGCTGAGACCTTGACAGGTAGATGACCGGGGCTAGCTGTTCCTGCCCAATGCACTTTTCATTATTTCATGCCAATCCTCAGAGTAGGAGGAGCAGAAGAAGCTATTAAGGCTAGAACCACATACTTCTGGCCTCTTGAGTGACATTTAGGCAAAATCCCTGTCAACCACACAGAAATGCCTCAGTGGCAAATTGTGTTGCTGCATTTACAGCAACATCAACTTTCCTTCTGGCATTCAAGGAGAATAAGCTGCAGAATGGGATTCCCCCTTTGGCTTTTTCCACTACTCTTAAGGGAAATTTAGGACAGCAGAAGAGAGCGACTGTGAGAGTAATTTTTCTGCATTGCACTGCTCCCCTGCTGCAAACCAGCCTGTAGCACCCAATCGTGCCCAGGGCGGTGCGGTGCACTGACCCTGTGCACACATGGCTGGAGGCTGATGCAAAGGACCTCTGTCCTTGCACTTGGCCTTGTGGAGGCACCCAGCGCATGACGGCTGTGCTGCTGCTCGGCCAGTCGCCCAGGCTGACCTGCAGCTGGGCCCAGTGCCGGTACATACTCTTTCCTGCTGGCTCGGGTGCTCTGCTGGCTTTCCACTGCCCATGTGCCAGCACGGGGCCCTTCATCCGTGGCAACCTGCTCCCTCACCTACGTGGCCCGGCCTTGCTCTGCAAAGAGCCCAAGGAGGTGTGGAGTGCTGACACCCTGCTGCTGCCGAGCCCTGAGGAGGCACCGGGGGGGAGCCCTGGGGCTGGAGCAGGGCTGTCTGGCACCCGCTCTGGGCTGGTATGCTGACCAAACCAGTTACACCAGCACCACCGTCCTCCCAGCCCCCACGCCGAGCTGGCTGGGACATGGGGAGGCCTCCAGTCAGACAAGGGTGTTTATGGGACCTGTGGAGCTGCTATTGGGTACTAGCCAAGAAGGAAAGCCGTGTAGCGCCTTGACCCATGTGGTTTGGGGCCAGCCGTTACAGTCACTTGCTAACACGGCAGGTTAAAGTTATAGCATAAGTGGGGCTATGCTACAAGTGCTGGTACACAGCATAATTAAGCAAGTGCCATCTAAAGAAACAAATGTGAAGCTCTCCATAGGGCCATAGCCATCCATATGCCTCCCATTTTCCAAGGTGAATACTGTTTTTTCTTCCTGCTTATAACAGCCTTTTGACATCTTCCAGCCATTGAGACCTTGCTAGTAAAATTTCCCATGTCTCCCAGCTGGTTCCCTTAGAGCTTCTCCAGCACAGACAAAAGCCTTGTCCCTTCCTTTCCTTCACATATCCATCCTGTAGGCTGCGATCACACATTGATCTCATTTTTCCTGTCCATTTCTTTTGATGCCTCCCTGCTCCATCATCTCATCTCATTTCCCTCTTTCACTGTTCTACTTTTTCTCCCAGTTCCAGGGAAGGCAAAGCAGAGATTTCTGCTCTGGGCTCCACGGGGCTGCAACAAATATGCTTCTGGCTGGGAACAAGGTCAAGAGAGAGATTGGAGATATTAAGCCTGACATACAAGGCTGATGACCAGGCATTTTTTCCAACAGGAAAAACTGAGGACTGACACAGTAGGTGGGTGGAAAGCAAATGGCTTTCAGAGAAAAACAACCAGTGTTTCACCAAAGGTGACAAGGAACACGCACAACTGGGCCAGGCTTCATATGTGGCTTCAAGCCCTCTCATACCTGCCAGCACTCCTCCATTCCACTGTGAGCCACACACCGGCTCCTCAGGCTGGAAGACATCTGTTTTATAACAAGGAGTGGCCTTTTCCTATTAGTTGTTGTGTTTGTCACTGCTTTTCCTCCTCATCCTTGTGAAAGAAAATATATTATCCTCCATTTGTGCCTACATGTGATTAGAGGTTGTCTTTCATGAGGGTCTGTTGCTTGAGTCACAGGTCCTAGGTAAGATGTAGAGCAGATGTCTGGTATGAAGGGAAAATTTCCAAAACACAGTACTTTCATACCACCAGGTCAAACCGCTTCTCCCAAAGCAAAGGCTCTTGGCCTTTTCTAAATGGTGATCTGCTTGCAAAATTTCTACAAACATAAAAGCAACATATGCATTACTGAATGTACTGACTTCATGCCAGACACACATTCCCATCTGTAATCGGTGTATTAAAGTCACAATCATGTTTATCCCTCCCTCCTCTCCATTTTGACGGTATTCAGAAAGAGAAAATCATCCTCTGGGTATGAACAACACAAAATGCCAATATCTTTCAGTCATCTTTGCAACACATGTGGCAGCACTGCTTTAACAACCCATCTGCCTCAGCCTGCAGCCCACCTAGTACGGGCTGCTGTGCAAACACCTCCCAGAAACCCCACAGTGTTTTTCCCGTGAAGCTGGCAGGGGCCGAAATTTGTCCAGGTTCTGAGTGCGGATCACTGCTTTGGTGGGCAGGGTGTGAGCAGCTGCCCGAGCCAGCACAGCTCCAGCACTTGCCCTTTCCTTCCCACGCATCGCTGGTCTGCACGGCCGCAGCACCCTGAGCTCTCGGGGCAAAGAGCCCGGGCGGCCAGGTGAGGAGCACACACCTTGGTAGGGAGGTCTCCATTTTGGTAAGCCTACACTCGATGCAATTTGGGTTACAGTAGGATGGGAGCTAAAGCCCTGCTTGCTATCTGAGAGCTTCATCCGTCCGCTGCAGCCCACATTGCTGGTGTGCCTGGGACAGCCCTGGCTGCTCGCAAGACAGACCCTGCAAACACTGCAGACACAATGTAACTTGTTGCAATGCTTTTGGGGTTATAACCTAAACCTGTGGATGTGCGTTGTGAAAACCAGGCGACGGTAACGAGTGAGAAACCAAACCCTGTTGTGAGTGACTGGGTGGCTTCTGTGTGCTGTGATAGCCTGTAACCTCCCTGTGCTACTCCCATTGACCTTGACTTCAGCAAGAAGGCTTCCAGCTTAAATCAAGCACAGACCAGCAGTGCTTAGCTGACAAATTCCAGTCGGTGACCGCTGGCAGGCTGAGCAAAATCAGTTTTATGCTTCAGTGGTTCACATCTCACTTGCAGTGGGCCCAAAGTAGCTGTTTGGTTATGGGACTGTGATCTGAGCAGGCAACTGAAACTGCTCTAACCTGAGCGAAAGAGCAAGGATTTGGGAGGCTTTGGCATACCTGCTGGCCTTGCCACAAACCTGTCCCAGAACCATGCCCAAGTCACCTAACTTTTGGCCCCCTCACTTTGCTTCTCTGAAAGTGGGGTAAGCACTGTTTCAGCTGGGTACTAGGGACTGGTGCTCTGAGGCCTGTATGAAGTTTGGCCATTGTAGGTGGCAGGTACCCCAGGGGGGTCCATGAAAAAGAACTGGCTGGCACTGACAGCCACCCCTTTCCTGCAGGACATCACCCGCACTCTCATGGGCTCAAGGTCCCGGCCCACCCAGAGCAAATGCAGGACAGCCCTGCCTGTTTTCCGCACCCCTGTGGGTAAGACAAGGCTTCAGGCTCCAGGGCTGTGAACAAGTTACTCTTGTCAGTGCTAAATGTGCTTTAAAAGCAGCAGCATCAGGTTTTTTCTCACCTCCTCCCTCCCCACAAGTGCATGAAGTGCCTTTCAGGTAACAGGCCATACACAAGGATTCCTCAAGATGTTAACACAGGAAATCTTGGGTTAGAGAAGGCTGCTGTTGTTAGGACAACAAGTATCATAAATACTTCCACTGCTGCATACTCCCTGCCTGGTCCCAACCACTCTCCTTATGCTTCACGGTCTCTCTCCCACTTGACAGGGTGCAAATGAGGTCAAATGCTCTGGAAATGGTTTGCAGCACTGTTTTCTGTATATAATAAAAAGCCCCAAATAAAAGCATTTCTCAAGTCAGCACAATATGAGCAAAGATGCCTAAGCTGCAGTGTTGAATTAAAGGTGGCGTTGATCGAACGGCTGCAGCTGATTGAGTTTGCGTGGACAAACCAGGCCATCAGAGTCTGAGGCAACCATCCATCTCTGGAAGGACTGAAATGCCCTCCTCTCACACACCTGAATGGCAGATTCGGTTAATGATAATTTATGACTTATATTTGCACGGTGAGTCCATTCCATAGCAGCTTTCTAGCTGCAAGTGGCAAGGCTACACATCTGGCCTTGCACTGCTGTCTGGCAAAGGAGATATATATAACCCATGTATATAGATGTATAGACATATATAACCTATAGATGTATAGACGTATATAACCTATCAGATATGCAAACAGAGGGCACAGAAGAATTGAGGGAAGGGAAACTAAGTCATAACATCTGGGACTCAGCAAGGGTGCAGGGTTAACACACCGCAAAGAAAATTAAATCCGCATGATTAGAGCCAGTGCACAGGGCATCTAGACCTCACTATTACATGTCTCACTGAAGACATGGCCGATATCACAGATTTTTCTAGCACTGGGGGGGCTTTTCCTGCTTCAGATGTAAGATTGACACCTACTGACCAATTGTCCCTACTTTGGGCAATACACTAAGACTCTCCATTCCTGTCCCATTATCAGCAAGACTCCATTTAGTTTGTGACATCTGATCAGATTGCAACCAGAGGTCATATAACTGTATAGACCATTAAGCACCAGTTCGCTTGGGCAGAAGTAAATCGCTTCGTTACACTGAAGTCCCATTACTCACACAGCTCACCTTAAGCACTGGGATATCATCTGAGCAAGGCAGTGAAGGCAATAAAAATGCAATCTGCCCAAGATGTGGTTATTTCTGGAGAGATCTGGATGCAGAAAGTATTTCCTGATACTTCCAGATCTGTGCTGCTTACTGTACAATGGGAACACATTGCCAGCAGCTAGATTTACATATCCAGGACTAGAATATTTGGAGATGTGTTGTTGGTTTGTGGTATCTTGCCCCTACCTGCCAGATGCAGAGCATAGGCTTTTAAATGACTTCTCATCCAAACGCATGAGAAAAAGTATCCCTGCTGGAAACTTCTCACTGTAGCACAGTTATGTTTGTGCTGGAAAACCCAGCTATCACCACCCAATAAACCAGAAGAGTGTTCTTGGAGGGATTATTCTCAGCAAATGTCCAAAAATAGCAGATATTGCAAGAGGGCAGAAGGTCACGTTAACACCCATGCTACAACACTCTTCTGAGTCCTGTTCTTTACCTATGACAAGCTGGCCACTCCTTTCTTGTTGCTTGCTAAGCAGTTTCTAACACACTTAGTCTCTCTTTAGCTGCTATTTTGCTGAGTATCTCACGCATTTTTTTGAGGCCCAGTTTTCCTTCACAGAGCTGGGGTAGCCACATTGGGCTAAAATCTGTGCATTTCCGAGCTTTTGCTCTTGTTTCAGTCACAGCCTATGCCTCTGACTCAGGCTGGTGTTTCTGATAGGATCCCAGAGAGGGAGGAAACAAGAATAAATAGCATCACGCCCTCCTCACGTGGGTTGTGGTGCAGAGCTGAAAGAGAAGATGAGGAAGAGCCGGGGCCAGCGAGGGAGGGGGCTCAGCTGAGACTAACCCACATTTTGAGGATGCCTTCACTCTAATGGGGTGCTGAAGCAGGGGTATTACCAACCTCTCCTCCTCTGATACTGGGACCCAAACTGGCTATTACTAGCTCCTAACTATCGGAAGCATGAGCTGTCTGTCTTAACCTCCCAGAGCTGGTGACAGAGCTGCCCTAAGAGGCAATTAATGCTGTCAGGCAAGATGAGGGCAGGTTAGCATGGGAAAGGTCATGGACACGGGGCACCCAGCCCTTACCAAGGGTGACGCTGTGTTTGCTTCTCTCCAGAAAGCCGTACTAAGGAGAAGTCAAGCACAGGCCACTTTGAAAGAATAAGGCTTTGAAACTGTGGTGGAAAGCTAAATAGCTTTACTGGAAAGGAGGGATAGAGAGCTTAATGAGTTTGACAATAAACAACTGATTCTCTGACCTGATTCAAAACTCGGTCTGGTGAGAACGGATGGTGACTCAGCCCCGAGGATTGATTAGTGTTTGGCATGCCAGGATATGCTAGCCTCAATTTGGCTCTTTGGAGATACCTGCATGATGAAGAGCTCCTTCTATCTGGCATATATTGAGAGTTTTAGGAGGCCACTAGGCTGAAACTGAGTCAGCCACTTACTGTTACAGTTGGTACCTTTCAGCCAGAAAGCCCTGGTGGTATCCCAACCGTGGATTCCTTGGTACTGCAACAGAGGCAAGCTGGGATGAGAAGCCACACTTGTAAAGTTTTGGGAAGCTCCCATTAGAAAGGCCCCATGTGCATGTGGATGTCCTCAAAACATTATTAAATACTTTTCCTAGGTGCCTACAGCTTAGTTCCTTCACTCCTCAGGGTGTTGCAGCTCTTGATAAAATATTTTTCTGCCTCACTGGTTGCACAGTTTCAAATCTCATTCTTTGCCTCCACCAAGAGAGGTACAGGGACAATTTGACTCAATATTGCATCTGCAGCTTATTTTCTCAGATGGTAATAATAAGCCACAACGGTAAAAAAACGCCTGTTGCTCCTTTTGCCTCTATCACTGCATTTACATTGAGGCTTGTGCTGATTACAGTTGACTGGTGGGAGCAGAGGGAGAGAAAAGGTATTTTCTGCAGGTATTTAGCTCTATAATTTCCTGGTACAAGATAAGGCTAGGTCGTGTCATTGATCTCTGTAACACAGGTCATCCCAGGGCAGATGGCAGGTAGATAGAGTCAGGCTGCCTGTTCTGGGCAAGGGACAGAGCCTCGCAGAAGAAAGTAGAGCAAAAAGCTCACACAGGACTGGACCCATACCAGGAGACCACCCTTCTCTTTTCAGCAGAGCTACCATGGTGGAGATGAACTCTAGGATGAGGCAGGAACAGCTGTTTTTAACAGTGTGTGTTCATTAATATCTGTTCAATTTAAAGGACAAAATAAACTGTTGGAAGGAAATAAATTCCCAGCTACTTTCTCTAAGAATTCACAGACCTCCTGGTCAACATCTTGAGTCCACCAAAAAAGATTTCCAAGAAACAGAGCCAGTGTTCGTGACAGTTCTAAAGATAGAAAACAATTTTCAAAAACCTAAACATTTTCAAACTTTCCTTATATGCCTTACTGTGACAAAACAAGAAGAAATTTCTCTTTGTTCCCAGATGACAATTCACTGTCTCAAGAGGAGAATGAAACAAGGATAAGAAAATGAAATGCAGTACATTGGGTAACACCAAATGTGATACTTACCTGCCTTGTTACATCTTTTCTCTTTCAATACTCTTTGCCATTTAGGCCAGTTTCTGCTGGTTAGCTTTCTGCCTGAGTTCATGCATAAGAGAACTCGAATTGTGATTTGAAAGCCACAACTGTAGTATATTCTAGTTTTGCCAAGGTTCACCTGGGGAAAAAGAACAGGAAGAGCGTGTTATTTTACACCTTTGCCTCGTTCTTCTTGACCTTTTGCTACCTCGACCTGTTGTACCTCACTGTTTGAATAATGCTGCAGCCATGGGCCAGGCACATGCTCTCGAAGGGATTTTCCCTCTGCTCTTGTATGAGCATCTGGGTGCCTCTTGGTTTACATAACTCTGAGAAGCATCTGAGGGTTTAAAATTCCTAATACCTCAATTTGTTATGGAAATGAAACACACGCTTGTTGGGTAAGGGTGCTGTTTGCAGCGTACTCTACTTGTTGAGTCAGAGGGAGGGGGAAGCGAGGAGAGGCTGGGTTAACATGTGCAGTTCTCTGTCCCAATTCTTTTGATAATGGTCCTGGGCGGCTGATTGCGCCCTTCCTGAAGCACACAGAAAACGCCAGGAGGCTGCTTTCTGCCAGCCCAGATGAGTTTTTTGCATGGCTCCGTGCAGAGGAGGGCACGTTTCAGAGCAGTATTTTTAGTGCCGGGGAGCTGACAGCCCTGGAGTCGGAAGGCACCTCCCCAGAAGCCGAGCTGGGCAGGCGCAGGGCATCCATCTGCCCCATCCCTCTGCCCAAGTGCTCCCAACCTGGAAGGAAGCCGCTTCTTGCAGAGGTGAGCAAGCTGCTCGCCCTCCTTCCCAGGCTCCAGTGCCTCTCCACACTGCTGCAAAGTGCCCTGCTGGTTTTGGGGCCATAAATACCTGTCTGGCAGGACCCCAACCCAGCCCAGCTGAGCAGAAGGTGCCCCTGCACCCCTGCAGCTGCCCTTGCTGCCCCCGGCCAGCCCGTGTGAGGCTCACACCAGAAACCCAGCTCTGGGGCACTGACTATCGGCCACCCCTCCCAGGAAGACAGTTAATTTTTTAAAATACGGTTTCTATTGTTCAGGAGATTAAAGACGTAGTTGAGGCTTGTGGCGTTTTTTCCTCTGGGATCTAATTAAGGAGAAGGAAAAACGAATCTGTATATTTATTAACTGTTCTAGATTCAAAGTAAGACATAAGAAAGGCTCCAGCATGCCAGGGCAAAGGCTTATCTGGCCATTGCCCCGGCTCTGACAGTGGCTGCTACCACATGCCCAGGGCGATGGTAAAACGAAGGAAAACACACACTGATAGTTGCTGAAGGCACCGAGTCAGCCTCTGGCACTACCCTGTGCCAGTAACCAGACGATAAATGTTACAAAAACTCTGCATAGTTTTATACAGGAAAGTTTCACAATATTTTCCTTAAAGCCACAGTTCCTGGTATCAAGGCGTTGCATAGGTGCCCTGATCAAAGGGAAACAGGTTTCGAGCTGTCATGACTGTGTAGACAAGCCTGAAAACAGAACTCTGCTGCACACCAATGGCACCCATATCCAGAGGGCATAAAAAAGGATTTTTTTTTCTATTTATTTAATAATCCCTTTCTAAATTTTGAAGGCCGCTTCCTTGATGACTAAGCACCTGAGATCAGTAGCAATGCATACAATACCTTTTCTTTGGACAAAGATATGCATTTGCTTGACATTCAAGAGACCTTGGCTCTTCTTTTCAGAGACAGCAAGCACACAGAACTCCCACAGTCCGCTGATCCCTTTGCCTACCTCATGAGCAGAAGTATGAAAACACTCTTATTCAAAACCATGTCCAGTAAAAAATAAATTAAAAATAGCTTTAAGGCCACCAACCCAGCTATAACAAATATTGCTGACATGCTCTGTAGTACATTTCTCCTTCATGGCCACCAGTATACCTTAGCTAGCCAACCCACTATTCAGTAAACAAGGTTAGATATAAAATGCAAAATCTGTACAGAGAAGACTGCAATAAACTAGATTTCTCATGCACCTTGAACCATCTTATCTGTACTCTGTCCCAGCCCCAGCAAGGGCTGCTAACATTGTAAATCTTTAATATAAATGAATGTTTAGAAAGAACCAGCTGGCTGGAGAAAAGTTTCCTTTGTGTCCCTCTTGCAAATCATACTGACATGCTGTATTTGATCTCGTTCTACTAGCTGATTTAGTGTACTTTGTCCCGTGAGAATACAAAAGGAGTTTCTGATCTCAGGGCATAGGCCATGCTTTTAAGATCACAGACTATGAAACTGCAAGGCACAGATTGAGATATTTAACAGGACATTAGTACCACTAGTCACTTTTCTTCTCCTATAGCATTAGACTTACCTGAGGGGTGTTTTTTGGTTTTGTTTGTTTGTTTGGTTTGGTTTGGGGTTTTTTTGTTTGGTTTTTTTTTTGTTGTTGTTGTTGCTGTTTGTTTGTTTAAGGAAGAGAGTAAATCACAACAACATACTTAGCAGTGCTCTACAGCAACCTTTGATAGAGAAGACATGCTAATGTACCAATGAGATTCACTGATATTCAGTTGAGAGTAGCTATGCCATTTCTCAATAACACAGTTACTCCCCTGCCTGCTCTTAGATACCAGGATATACCACTTTTTAGACATCTGAATTGAATAACAAACTTTTCTCAGGGTGGAGCTTTTGTCTCTTTTACAATGCATCTATTGTACAACCACTGGTTGAAATGTCTTAGTCGTTTCAGTAGATTTCTAGCTGGGTGTATTTCCCTGTGGCTGGGCTATTGGAAACCAAGTCATCCCTGGAACTCAGAAATACTAGGGAGCATGAGCGGGACAAAGAATTTGCCGATCTTAAAATTGTTACATTCAGGATTCATTAACGCTTGAGGTTTGTAGTAGCCTGTATTTAAATATTAAAGCCTTAACTATGACTTCTTCCAAAACATGGCCAAGGTGAATGAGATCTGTGTCCCCTCTCCTCACTAAAAAGACATGACATAAAATTGAAATGTTACTTAGCTTAATTAATCTGAATACACAGCTTTTCCCTTTCTAATTACATTATCCAACTCTGTTTTTGCAGACTGCTGTTTAGGTAAACTGGTTTGTGTGCCTATGCATGCAGCACCAAGAACTAGTAAATGGGCTGAAATTATTCTTTCATTAAATTCCAGAAGTGAGCTTTCACTATTTTATTATATGAAATCTTGTGAAACAACAACCTTGGACTGAAGAAAATGAAATAACATCTTCAAATAAATGCAGTTTTAATGAGATACTATTTTTGAGAATAAATACTCAAAAAATCTACAAGTATTGTTTGTGCAAATGTGATACATGAGCAAATGAAAGGACACCTATTTGTCATTATCTCACACAACCTTAATTTAAGCAACAGTATCCTCAGTCAATAATATAGGAAGACATTGGAAAAGAAGAGGTTAAACTTTTAATTGGTTGTTTACTGTTCCAGTTCCAGGCAGCATTTATGTATCTGCTCAACATGGGGATGGTTTAGGAATAATAGTGGGTGTACTGACTGTAAATAAGCTGCAAGTTACAAGCCTATGAACAAGCCATGATCTGATGTAATAAATCACAAGTCAGATGCTCTTGTGGTTTGTGACATCACAGGCACTCGAAGAGCTATTTATAAGCTGTACCACTGTCAAGAGTATTGCCAGTTCAGAAATCTCTGCAAATTAAAATGTTTAGGATTCTTTCCCTATGGTCTTTCTTAGATGGGGTGACCCGTTTGCAGCAAATCAAAGCCAATACAAAGCCAGGTTTGCTGGGGCCACAGGTGGGGTGGGGCCAGGCAGGTGCATTCAAGGGAACATAGTGGAGCCAAGTGCAGGAGAGCTGTGTTGCCAATCACTGCTGCTCTTTCAAAAGGATTGCAGTTTTTCTTCCAGCTTCACCAAGGTGACCTGAAACACTGACAAGGAAATATTTGAAGAGTGCAATGAGGAAAACACAAAGAGGGTCAGGGGGACAAGGTGATGAGAAATGCAACAGAAAATGATCTGAAGGGATCCAAGGCTGGAAGAGCCACTCCTGCTGCTGCCCTGCTATTAGGTGGTGTGGTTTGTAAATGTTATCACCCACGCTGCTGCTCGTGGTGGCTTTTCGGGTGGAAGCTGGTAAAGGTCAAATTCTTCATCTGATATAGGGCAGAGTTAAATTTGTTCTAACACAACTGCAAAAGCAGGTGAAGCATCACTCTAATTCAGAGAAATGCTGAAATTTGTTCCTACATGTTAGAAACTGCTTTTTGGGTAGCAAAGTATTGGCTGCTTCTTCTGACAGGCTTGTTCAGATCAGGATCAACTTATTTTCAGGACCAGTCCCTTCCACAGTGGTCAGGGCAGCAGCGGAGCAGCGCAGGCGGCTGCCGGCACAAAGGCACTTCTGAGGCAGCCGGGGAGCTTCTCCAGGAAAATTGCCCTGTGTGTGCAGGGCTTTAGACAGCAAGTCACCACAAACATTTCTAAGCTGACCAAAGAAAGACACTGCATAATCCTCAGGCATAATCACTGATTGATAAAACAGACAACAGGAAAAGAGCTTTAAGCCAGAAAGGGAGAGAGAGTAGTAGCAAGCCTTGGAGGCTTATAACTATTTAATTCAATCAGAGAAAGGTAACAGCTGTTCAGTTAAATGCAGTATCCCATATAATTAGTGCAATTATGCAGAAATATATTATTTTGTTTGCATCAATTTGGCTATAACTTTCCTCAGTGTTCACACATTTATGCTGCTAAGCAAGCACACCGGCTCAACACCTCACCAGCTGCTCCTCCTCACCTGCTGTGCCAGCCCCCAGCCCCCTGAGGTCTCAGCTCCTCCCATGGCCAACATGTTGCTGTGGCTAGGGTACGGTCAGGAAGTTCCATTTTTAATTTCTTTAGGGAAAGTAAGGGGCCTTCCTGGTCCTACATTGCATGCAGGTTTACTGTAGTGTTTATTAGCAGTACTGCTGTAAGCAGGGCAACCTACTGTTATCAGCAAGGTTATCTTTGCATCCCTACCCATTCAGCTTGGGGAAAATGGACAACTCCAGGAACAAATATTTTCTGTGTTTCTGACAGGGCTGGAAGACCAACTTATGTGTATTTTGCTTGCGTCTGATCTTTACAAGAACTCAGCTTTCCAACAGACGCTATTGTTGTTAAGCTCTTCAGAAGAGGAAGCCCATTTCTCTGGTACAAAGGCATCGGTATTGCCAGCTGAAATTACAGGCAAAAGGACTAACAGCAGGTGCCAAAGACCTAAAAAACCACAATACTTAAGTAAATCCTGTGATATAATTTCCTTCTGCTTTCAGGATCAAATGGCTGATTGTGATTAGCTGAATTGTTAAGGTAAAACCCATCTCCTAAAGGAATTTGCAAAGGATTTCCTAAAATAGCCCTCTGAAATTTCCAGGTCTCTTATGTTCTACCAAACAAAACTATAAAGCAGCCAAATAGTCACGAACTGAAAGTGTCTCCTCCCTTTCCCTCCTTCAGAAAGGTGGAGATGGTGCTCTCTTGACCTGACTGATGGCTGCAGTTTTACCCTTGAAATGACCCCTGTATTTCACTGGAAGTAACGCTGGTATATAGCAGGAAGGAAGCAGGAGTGACTTGTGGCTGCTGTGATAAAGAATCTCTTAATGAGTATCGCTGCTGTGGGGAAGCTTTATCAAGAAGGCCTGCCGTGCTCTTGGGCTTGAACTCCGTCCATCTTAGTTTCTGGCAAATGTTTCTAGTCAGGACTGAAGTCTTGAAGATAAAAATTCTCGGTACCCGGCGGTGCTTAGTTGGGATTTGGCATTTCCTAGACACATTTATCCTCGTGGAACGGACCCTGCTATCTCAAGGGCTTGAAAGGGAAAGCAAATGTCTGGGAGCTGCATCAGGAGCCGGGTTAACAGGCTCCAATCGAGCACCAATGGCTGGAGATAGCGACCAGCGCGGGTGCCCAGCTGGCGGGCATTCAGCTTCCTGTGTGACAGGAGCCAGTGGCGCCGGGCCAGGGACTGGCGAACAAAGTCCCCTCAGTACAGCAAACAGGGAAGCCATGGGCTGGGTGGCTTAGCAAAAGCTGGGCTCTTCTCCGGGTTTTTAGACACAGCCTCCTACTGCTGGGGCAGCAGTGCTGCTCAGGCCTTTTAACTATTGGGACCACCCGCAGAGGACTGGGTGGGTGTGAGGCTATTTGGAAATTTTCATTAGGGCTGAGGTGGGCATGCAGAGAAACAAAACTGTACTGCTGGGCTGCTGATACTGCTATCCCGTCCTCCACACAACTCCACCAGAGATTTACAACCCCAAACAGCAAGTGTCATAAAATCATAGAATCATTTTAGTTGGAAAAGACCTTTAAAATCATCATGTACAACCATTAACCTAACACTGGCACTAAACCAAGTCCCTAAGAACCTCATCTAGGTATCTTTCAAGCACCTCCAGGGATGGTGATACAACCACTTCCCTGGGCAGCACGGTCCAATGGCTGACAACCCTTTCAAGGAAGAAATTGGTCCTTATATC
>VWYH01004264.1:82407-204605 GCA_013399365.1 Pampusana beccarii | reverse complement strand
AAACTGAACACAGAATTTGAGATGCAGCCTCACCAGTACCAAGTACAGGGGGACAATCACTTCCCTGGCCCTGCTGGCCACACTATTCTTGATGCACGCCAGAGTGCTGTTGGCCTTTTTGGCCACCTGGGCACGCCCACTAGAGGCATCTGGCCCTCATCTCAGCAGGGAATCCCCTACAAGGTCTGTGTTTCAGTTGTGGAACCGAGCGAAGTCCTAAAGAAAGCAGCAGAGCCACCTCTCCGGTCCAGCCTTTTGCACCCTCCTCTCTGTTACGCATGGACACAGAGTTACAGGTCTGAACATGAGACTGGAGACACCTTCAACATTAACCAGCTTTCTCATTTTCCTGAGGTCTCAAATGGCACACCTAGAAATTTCTGAGACAAGGAAGAGCTAGCATTTCAAATAAGGAAACTGATATTCAAAGCAGTTGTCTCTGACAGATTCCAAGTCTTTGAAACAAGGTTGTACAGGGACACAAGTGAAAACAAAACACCTGGATTAGTGAAAGAAGTGAGTAACAATAGATTTAATTAATCAATAACCACACAGACACCCTTCGGAACCACTGCCAGCCAGCTGGAAAGTTTCTCCCTTGCATAACAAAGTCAAACTCTAAGTGCTTTCTTCCTCAATGGAGATTATTTTTTTAAGCTTTAGGTTTTTATTTCATCTGGAATTCCTGACCTTTCAAAAACATTGACCCTTTTGTGTGCACTCATTTTTTTCCCTTCTAGTGAAAGGAAGAGAGAAAATGTCAAGCGACATTGAACTGATAAACAAGGTGTAGGTGTCTCAGAAATACCTACGCACGCTTTCTCTGGAATGAGCAATGTGTCCCAGAACAGCCTGAAACATGGACAGTGAGTTGATAGCTCCCAAGGACATACCTGCTGCATGTGCTCATGAACACATGCTGGGAAATGTCCAAAAAAATATTTTCTTTTTCTCATTATAAGAGGCTCTTCCAACAACTACGCAGGCAGAGAGCTAGAGACAGAAAAGCCACCAACCTGAAGAGACAAGACCTGAAGAGACAAGATGGTCATCGAAAAGGAGAGCGAACAGTACTGAAGAGACCAGTCAAGGTAACACTGAGCAGCACCTGTAACCTATTACAGAAACGGCTTATCTTAAACCAGAAGAAAAGCACTCCTTATCTGGAATAGCTACAACTGCAGGTAGAGCCAGGGTTGCCGAGGAAAGGCACCATCAAAATGAAACATGGAAAATACTATTTTTTGCCTAGGGGGAAAACCAGCTCTTTTAAGAATGTCCTTCCTGTGGCACGTGGCTTCAATACAGCCCCCCAAAACTGAACAAATCAAATACATGCAGAAGGACAGGCTTCTCTCCTCAACTTAGCCTGCTGTCCTCAGTGGGACACATAAGCAGATGTACAGGAATGGATTAACTTGAAGTGCAGTTTCCTTGTTCCTCTTCCTGGGACCCCTCCTCATCTCGTGTAAGTAAAGAAGAGGTGGGCACCAATTCCTAATCCTTCATTGGTGACCTGGTGTTTGGGAACCCAGGCACTGGAATTTGATTCCGTTTTCCGTAGTTCCCAGCAAGTTCAATAGGAGTAGTTCTCACTAGCCTTGTTGTAGCTTTGGGTCTAGCTTTGGGGCTAGCTTTGGGTCATCAAAGCAGTGAAAAGACACATCATACCTCCTTATCAATATTTTTGAGATCATGTGTTTCTTCTGGAAGCTATTTTTCCTTTTGTCAGTATCCTAAGAAATAAAGCACCTTACTCTACAGTACAGATTTGCTGCCCTTAAGTCATCTGACTCAGCTTTTGAAATCCAAACCTCCGCCCCCTTGCTTCTCCATACACACTTATTCTCCCAAGTGTTCTGAATCAGATAGATAATTAACAAATACAAAGAAAATCCTACGGGAAACAAGTACATATTTATAGAAGTTTTAAAGCTGTGATCTCTGCTTAGATTCTAATTACTACATCTAACAAAAAATAAATCCTACAGCCAAGCAGCCAAGCACCAAATTCCACAGTGACATCAACACTGTATGTTATACAATGTTAAGCATCATTATTTTACACACTGAAAGACTGTGGAAAGGGCAGAGAACAGCAAGGAGACCAAATAGCTGAGAATTGCAAGTGTACGAGAAAGAATAGTGGTTTTCCTTCTTATTTTGCAGTTTGTAACAACCTTGTGTTAGTTGTTTTCTTTTTTTTCTTTTCCTTCTCCTGTCAACATACAATAAGCACTACTGAGTAACCATCTGTATGTGGCCCTATAGCTCTGCATCAAATTAGGTCTTTTTGGATTGATTACATGCAAATTGCTGGCCACCAGCAAGGCTGACTAACCAGTGTTCAAACGCAGGCTATGCACCTTGCAGGGGAAAGGCAGGAAACAGAAAGCGTGCATTTCTTTAAGCCAGGGGCTCTGGGCTTGATGTTGTTCTGCATTTTCATTAATCTTTTTCAATGGTCCAAGACCTACTACTCTGAAGAAAGTGACGAAAAATAGTCCTAGATGCATTTCTGTTGCTGCAGCGTATTACAGTAAACCGCCGTTCATCCAATAAACTTGAGAGCAAGCAGAGGCCACATGATTCAAATCATCTTTTGCATTATTCATTTGTGTGCCACACTGAACAAAGCTTTGAAAGGCAGAGAAGTGGTGGCAAACATGTAGACCCTAGGATGGATCTGAACTCTGAAACAGTTTGGTCTGTGGATTTCCCATCAGGTTTTGGGCTTCTCTGCGCTGTGCAGTGGAGCGTGGGACATTGATGCTCACGGCAGGGCTGAGCCGAGCCCAGGCTCCTCCGCAGCCCCCTGCAGCATGTTGCTGCGCTCATGTACCCCGTTTAAAAGCAGATGCAGTACAGCTGGGCCACAACATAGTGCTTTCAGATCTGAGTTGGCGAGGGAAGGAGGGGACGGAAAAAACAGGAGAGAGACTAGGTAGCAGGTAGCAACAGTAATAGTAAATGTCATATAAATATAAGTAGCAACAATAGCTTGTCTGTACAATAGTTATACATGTGCTCAGAACATCCGATGAAGGCATTTACAAAGTACTTTCCCCATGATGCCTTTACAAGTAAGAGTCACATCGACCTGCTGTATCTCAGGGGATTCCTAGAAAAATATCATCTGTCTAACCACATAACAACACAAGAAGCGAGGAGTCTAGGTTAAAGTTGTAATCTGTAGCAGGCTAGCAGCCTTAGCACACTGCCTCAGTTTTGAGTCTCTCAGTTTGAGAAGGTTTCCAGAACGAGTCCCTCACTTAGCGAGGATGTTCACGTGAAGGAGTTGTGAGATTGACTGTAGTGTATTGTGAGCTGGACCGAGACTTATCAGTTCACACCAATCTGGCTAAACACTCCTTCCTTTCAAGGCAGTAACAATGAGGGCATGACAAGGCCTACTCCTTTCACCACTGTGTACTTTAGAGAGGGAATTTAAATACTCCAAGTTTAATCTTCTTGGAAAAGATATGTTAATCAGGTTCTGTTCATACAAAAATAAATAATTTTTACAGAACCTGATCAAATTCTTTCTATCACAAACCAGAGATAAGTATGTATTATCTCAACTAACTGACGTTGTTCCAAGTGAAAGAGATCGTGTTGAAGACCGGAGTCTAAAGAGAGAAAGGATCTTATGGATCCAGATCCAGTTTCACTTACACTTGCATACATCAGAGGAACTGCACCGAAGACAAGGGGGTGCAGTTCATTACTATTATTAGAACAGCACTGCTTCTCTTCATCCTGATAGGTCCTGATTTAACTGCTCTCCTTCCTGGTGCTTAGATTGGAGCATGTGAGTAGTCCAGCTGAATCAGACTATGCCCAGGACAAATATAGTTTTTTGGACTGGAGCCACAGTTCTTATCATCTTCCAGAGTTGAGCCCACAGTGTTTCAAGTCTTACGCACATGCTCGAGAGCTTAAGTTAGGACCATTAGTCAAGGTCTATCACTGTTTAGGAACCTCTACATTTGACACAGAAAACCTCTTTCCAAAAAAAAAAAAACAAAACCCCACAAAAAACCACACCAAAAAACCAACCAAACAAAAAAGCCCCCAAAAGTGGCCAGAGAAATATGAACAGTCAGCAAGTGACTTCAGACAAGGAAAGAAACCTAATGAAGCTATCTCAGAGCAAACATACTAGATTTTCATGTGTACAGTGGCAACTAATATGCAGTTTTATTAACTAAGAGAACTTACACTTGAGTGAAGCTAATGTTTCAACTCAAGCCCAGTGGATGCTGTTTAAAATTTCTCAATAACCCTAAATGCAGTGCTTATACCATAGGGTACTGACAATGTAATTTAAAAGCCATCTATTTTACCTGTGTGCTGTTCAGCTTTGCCCCTCGACTTTGCACAAGGAATATAAGCATCTTAATTTCAAAAACTTCCTTCCTATTCCAGCTCTAAAACAGTGAACTACTTTAGCAAACTCATGATATTTCCATCAATAACATTTTCTTATTGTGAGTTTTGCTATTTGTACATTTCTGAGCATAGTCACTGAGATGCAGGATGGATCCCACTGCAAACCCTGAAGCTGCCTGTTTAAACACAAGACAAAGTCATCTCCTCCAGTTCATCCTTTCACAAAACAAAGGACAAGGAGCAGGTTTTTTCCCCTCTTTAGCCCACTCAACCCAGGTCCTTCTTCACAGGTGCTCCTGAAACTACAGGGTCAAATTACACCTATAAATCTTTAAATGTTCTTGTGGCATTTGTTTTCCACAAACCTCCTGCTTCTCTTTCCCGGGTTGGTCATTGGAAAGCCAATGGAGATTTACATTTATCTTTATTTATACAACAAGATTATAGCTTGCAGCCTTGCTGTTAGAACTACGGACTTAGTAGAAAACAGAAATATCAGGCTGGGAGGACCTCAGAGGTCCCTTACATCAAAGTAAAGATGCCTAGACCATCACCGAGTAACAAACCTTTGCTCTTAAAGGACTCCATAAACAGGGACTTCGCAGCCTTCAAGGCTGCTTCACTGTTTCTTCCTGTTTTCAGCATAAATCTGGTTCTGGTACTTAAGCAAGATCTTGGCCTATGCAAACGAAGTCGGCCACTACTTGTTGCATACCCCTTCTGTCATAGAAGCAGAGAACAATTAATCTCTGTTCTTTTATAGCTTTATTAGGAGACAGTTTTCCATGTTCCCCTTCAATTTTCTTTCTCCTAAACCCAGCAAACCCAATTTCTTCAATCATTTCACTTTGGCCATGTTTTCTAGACCTGTGACAGTTTTCATCGCTCACTTCTAAACCCACTTCCGTCTGTGTCTGGCACAGAGACATGCTCTAGATAAGCTGTTGTTTTTCGCTGACGTTAGCAGAGAGCTTCTTAAATACCTAAGATGTGTCAGATGATACCACAAACTGGATCAGGTTTTCTCCAGGAAAGACAGCAATTATACATAGGCAAATTCAGTAACCTTATGTTTAGAAATTTTTTTGGTATTATCATGAGAGTTTCCTAGTACTTTGGTATGTCCAGCAGGCCACCACTAAAATAATCAAAATTAAAATGCCACGATTATGTACATCACGTTACTTTTGTTACCCTAACTCTTGGTCTTATCCCCTCAGTCCACCTGTTTCATTCACCAGTTGTGTCTTGACTTCGACACCTTTGAGCATTTTGTGGGAATGACTGTCCTTTACTAATCTGTAAACTGTCACTTAATACATTGGGACTTCAACCTGGTAAGACTGAGGGCACGAAAATGTTTTTTCGAAGCAATGTAATAATGTATAAGGTGACAAAGCACCTAAGAGCATAGATGGCAGGGGGAATTAATCTGGTATTAGTGAGACTAGTGGGAGGAATTCAGAATGGAAAAGAGCCGAGCAGAGCACTCAGGATAGCAGGTCCTTTGCCCTCCACTGGGTCAGAAGCCCAGGGAGGAGCAGCAGCTCAGGGAGGAGCCCCATCACATCATTTGGTAAGCCGGAAAGGGAAGAAGAGAGGTTACGTTCAGCAGGCGGATGCAGGCCCCTTAGCAGAGACAGCTTTGGTCTTGGATTCTCATTGAACCTCTTTGTTCTCCTCTGATTTTTTGAACAATGTGATTCTGTTTCTCCCTATGAATGTAACTCCTTATGGGTTACTGCAGTTTTGTTTATTCTTTACACAAAACTTAGGAACTGGCTTTTTTTTTCTTTCTTTCTTTGTAGCAGATGAGCTTGTCTGGTCTTTCATAATTGTCCTGACGCTCTCCAGAAAGGCAGAGATAGCTGGGTCGTGTCAGGATTGTCACCAGAAAATATAGTCAGGAGGAAAGCTAAGGGAAGCCAGGCTGTTGTATATAGTGCCATACAATGTAGGACAGCTATTTAGGTATTCCTCCCCTCACGGGGGTTCAGGTTGTCATCAGCCTGTTCTCTAGCTTGCCAGCACAAAATCACCAGGTGCTACAGAAATCACAGGCAAGTCTGAGTTAAACAAGCGTCGTGCTTACAAACAGCACCTCAGTGAGATTCAAGGAGGGGAGTGATCTGTTTAACAGCAGAGGTGACAAGTCACTCCACAGTTAGTAGCCTGGCACACTTTTTCACAGCAAGCCAGCTTTATAGGCCTCCTGTTCATCACTGTCAGAGAGGCTGGGAGAGAGCATCAAAAATGCGTAATGGAAGTGTGATGGTCTGGGAAGACGATTAGGCCATTTAGTCCAGTGTGCTTGTCCACTTAAATATTTTGCTTCTACTCAGCCCTTCTTTCTTACTCTTTCCCAAGATTCTGTGATTCTCCCCCTTCTGCCTGCAGACACAAAGCTCTAGCTGTTGCTTGATCTCATTTCTGTGACATTTCAGGCACTCTTCCTGCTGACTTGTTCCATCTGGTTATTACCCTTTGAGTGAGAAGCAGCTCTGCCTGCATCTCTGCTGAGTCTCCCAGTCTGTGTGCTGAGTGTTTCGGCTCCTCCTCCCCGAACAAGCAAGCTTGAGCAGGTTTATAAATAGGAGTTTTCAAGCTAATGAGAAAAGGGTGCGGGGGTGAGGAAGAGAGAAACTGCACTGAAGTGACTTCAGCGGCAGATCCTAACGCTCCTCAGAATGACAGCTTTGCAGACGCAGTCATGGAGGGACATTTGGAGAGGGGATGGTTAAGCAGTGAAAGGGAGAAGAGGTTTAATTCTTGGCTCTGCCACAAGTTTTAATACAACTTGGGAAAAGCCATTCCTCCTCTCAATTCTCCATGGGCTGAATTCTCTCCCTGCTTCCCTCCCAGCAAATGTACTGTAATGCCTGTGGGGCAAGAATGGTCTATTCTTATGCATTTACTTGCAGAGCAGTAAAATACGTCTTGCCTCTTGCTGGGGTCTCCCTGTATTGCCATGATAATACAGACTTCTGTCTAGAAGCAGTGCCCTGGCTCACACACATGACATCCTCTCGCTTCGGCACAATATGCACCTTGCACTTAATGACTTTTCCCCCCTCTTTATTTTTATTGTCCCCGCTTGAGGCTGGTAAATAAAGCAGCGCAAGTCCTACTGGGACTAAAATCCTTGCACTGACTTCCAGCCCACTTTCCAGAAGGGTAAGTCATTTCCCTTATCTGTACTGTGAAGACGAAACACAGCCAGGGTGACCTAATTTGTACAGATGGCATGTGGGTCAGCAGCTTCATATCTGGACAACACTCCGCATAGGCTACATGGTTTTGTAAATGCCAAATATGTCACTGTATTTGGTCTCTGAATCAAAAATCAGGGACCTACCCAAAATGACAGTAGAGGAGTGGCTGTGAGGCAGCTCTCTAATGTCATAGGAGTAGATGTGATAAAAAAGAAGTGGGGGGCAGACACATTAAAGGCAATATCCGATCAGAACATCCTGGTCCTGAGAAGCCTTCCAGGAATTACAAGATTATTAGACAAGTACTGTCCCTTTGCAAGTCCTAGCACTCAATGTGACACCTTACTTCTCAGCAGATCTATGAAAGAGATATGAGGACGGGTGTAGAATAAAATCCGTGTACAACTGCAGTGGGTCATGTGCCATCATCTGGGATTGTCCCTGATTGCCTCCAAACATGAAGATTCAGCTGTAAACCACAGGATGTTCTGTCTGTCTGCAGTGGAAAGAATCCAGACAGATTCTGGTGCCGAACAGCCAGAATGCAAACATTATGCTCAAAATACTCAGCGTACCTACAAAAGAAGTGATGCTCCTGTATCTCTTTCTTCTGGACCTCACACAGACTAAATCTCAAGCATGCGATTCTTTTCAACCACCAAATTAGGACCGATTCCTTAGAGACATGACAGAACACAGTCCTCTCCTCCTTGTATCTTCTATTTCAGAAAGTCCTTTCTGAACAGGCTTGGAAGCTTTCATTTCCAACCATGGAAATGGTTTAAGATCTTCCTGTGCTGTATCCCCATCTGGGAGAAGCTCTTGGTTAGTCCACAGTTAAAACCGATCACTAAAAACAAACTCTCTGTTTTCCAAACACCTAGCTGCAAGTACTAGCTGTTCAGGACAGCAGCAAGAACTACTTAAAAAGTTTTGGCATTGTGAGATATGAAGAATTAGTGGCAACTTAGCAGGAACCTGTTCAGCATTTTGAAGCATATCCAAACAGCAAGACAGCAGCCCTCATTTACTTATCCCAGCGTAGAAAAGCAACATCCAGAGAGTTCTTATATTTCTATCCATCAGGCTTTCTCCTACTCCTGGATATTCACTTCTCCACAAAACTCTTGCAAGCACTTTCATGACATCTTATAGACAGCATCATCAGCCCAGTAGCTTACTGAGGAAGTGTAAGATGTGGTAACGATGTCCTACCAGCAGGTTGTCTTCTGACAGCAGTTTGGAGGGGAAATGGAAAATTTAGCCCTTGTATTTTATTAGCTGAATGTGATGCTCTTTCAAAGCCTGTTGGCAAAGTTCAAAGGTTGATGGCATTTTTGAAAAGTAGGCTGAACCACAGCCATCTCATGCAGTTTTAACGGGAGACGTACTGAACTTCTCAGTGAAGTACTAGGCTCCTACAGAGTCCTCTAATGCAAGAGAAACAGGTCTTCTACACACTGAAGAGGAAATTTGTTCTGGTGGCACTGGGACATAGAAACCAAATCTTCAGCACTGTACTACTGTCATCACCCTAGGAAACCTGCTTTTGTTAATGTCCCAGGAAAATGTCTCTCTGTAGTAATACAGTATCTCAGGAAAGGTCTTTTTCAGAACTTCTCCCGTTCAACAACCATGCTTCATTACTTGCCCTTTTCAGAAGCCAGTTTTCTATCCAATATTGCTTCTATGGCTCTAAAATATTGGGCTAAGTACCCGTTTCATCTCTTCACAAGCACCAACCATGCTTTCTGCCTTGCAGAGCATGTTGCACAACTATAGGTGCTGTTTGCTACCCAGTCTCCAGGCTGCCCAACCAGTGCTTTATCCACAAGAAAACGTTGCCTAACAACAAACAAATGAAAGGGGACTAACTTCCTAACTTCACACCCTTCTTCTGCACTACTTGCAGCCTGGAACAGATCTGTTCATTTCACCAGTGGATCTGTTTACTGATCTAGTACTGTGGTTTTCAACCGACAGTAGGTAAGATCCCAGAGGTCTGTGAATTATTTTTAAGGAGTCCATGGATAAAGACCAAGAAAAGCAAACCTACTTTCCCCACAGGAACCCACATCTCTGCTGGAGTTTTTAGTGGCTGGCAAATTGGAACAAGGCTGAAAACCATTTGTCTGGTGTGACGAGATAGGATATGTTCCCTCAGGCATGAAATTTTGGGGAACTGCTGAGGAACTCTGCCAAGTTGTAACAGTTGCAGTGCCTCGTTAGCACCTGTCTACAATGAGCAGCATTTGTGAAATAGCTTGGGGTGCACCGAGTACACAGCAGCTATTCCTTATTCCATGCCTGGATGAGACACCCCATATGAATGGTAATCTTTCCTTTGGGTCATTTTAAGCCAGTCCCAGCATCACAGAATCATAGAATTACAGAATACCAGGTTGGAAGAGACCTCAAGGATCATCTGCTCCAAACTTTCCTGGCAAAATCACAGTCTAGAGAAGATGGCCCAGCACCCTGTCCAGCTGAATCTTAAAAGTCTCCAATGTTGGGGAATCCAACACTTCCCTGGGGAGATTATCCCAATGGCTGATTGTTCTCATTGTGAAAAATTTCTCTTTTGTGTCCAATCGGAGTCTCTCCAGGAACAACTTTACCCATTGCCCCTTGTCTTTTCCATGGGACCCTGTAAAAAGGGAGTCTCCATCTTCTCTGTAGCCACCCTTTACATACTGGAACATGGTAATAAGGCTGAACAAGCCCAGTTCTCTCAGCCTTTCCTCATATGATGGCTTCTCGGTCCTTTGATCATCCATGTGGTCCTTCTCCGGACCCTCTCCAGCCTGCCCAAAACTTTTTTGTATAGCGGGGATCCAAACTGAACACACTGTTCCAGGTGTGGCCTGATGAGCACTGAGTAGAGTAGGACAATGACATGTTTATCTATGCTGGTGATGTCCTTGTTGATACAACCCAGCATCCTTTTGGCCTTCTTTGCCACAGCAGTGCACTGTTCAATCCCATTGGACTTGTTGTCCACCAGGACCCCGAGGTCCCTTTCCACAGAGCTGCTTCCCAGCCAGGCAGATCCCAGCCTGTGCTGCGCTCCTGGATTATGTATTTCTAGGTCCAAGACCTTACATTTGTCTTCGTTGTTCATAAGGTTCTTGTTAGCCCAATCTTCCAGCCTATCCAGGTCACCCTGCAGGGTGGCCCTCCGTTCTGAAGTGTCCACTCTCCCCCTCAGTTTGGTGTCATCAGCAAACTCTATCAGGGTACACTTGATCCCATCATCCGGATCGCATAGGAAGATGTCAGACAGTGTTGGGTCCAATATCAGTCTCTGGGGGTCCCCACTTGTGGCAGGTTGCCAGTTTGAAAAGGAGACATTTACCACCACCCTCTGGGTACAGCCTGTCAGCCAGTTCCACACCCACCACTTGGTTGAGACTACTTGTCTCAACCATGACACAGCAGTTTCCCCAGGAAAAGGCAGTAAATTAAGGGAGAGAATTCTCTAAAAGAACACAGAAAATTAAATCACATGAAATCTCCTCAGTGCAGAAAACTGCTCGTTGCACAGGGAACTATTGCAGACTCCTCTGACCCTGAGTCTGTTCAGCGTGGAGAAGAGAAGGCTGAGACAAGATCTTATCAATGCTTATAAATATCTCAAAGCTTGGTGTCAAGAGGATGGGACCAGACTCTTTTCAGTGGTGCCCAATGATAGGATGATGGGCAACAGGCACAGGCTGAAGCACAGGAGGTTCTGTCTGAATATGATGAGAAATTTCTTTACTTTGAGGGTGCCAGAGCACTGGACCAGGCTGCCCAGAGAGGCTGTGGAGTCTCCTTCTCTGGAGACATTCAAACCCACCTGGACACCTTCCTGTGCCATCTGCTCTGGGTGAACCTGCTTTAGCAGGTGGGTTGGACCAGATGATCTCCAGAGGTCCCTTCCAACCCCAACCATTCTGTGATTCCAGCTTCCCATAACACAACCGAACCTTTCACAAGGTGTGCATGAGCTGCTCACAGCAAAATCCCAAACATATTTCAGCAAAATGTTTTCCTTGGGAAAATACAAGATAAAGCTGCACTTTTGCTGCAAGAGCACACAGTGATGGCAATGATCTTGTGTCTAGCAGAATGAAAAAAGAGAATTCTATGTTTTTAAACTTTCTACGAAGCAAAAGGTCAGCAGTAAGAAGGAAAAGCACCCTGAGCCACTCTAAATGCCCCAGATGAATCTAAATTACCCACTTAAAATTTATACTTGTTGGAAAACATTATGGTTCTGTTTAAAAGCCATCCACCAAAAAAAAAAAGTTGCAGAATAAAATTTCCTTATTGGTCTCCGTCCTGCAGCTTTAGTAACAGGTTACTACCCCAAAACTCTTTGCGGAATAGTCCTGTACCTTGTTGTGTTTTTTGTTTTTCCTTTCACAAGTATACTGCTCTTTGGTGTAGTGCTGGACACCCGCTTCTCACCTTCTACATATGGATCTTCCTGTCACACCTGGAGGGTTTCTCTGTGCATGTGTAACCTCTGCCTCTCTTCATCATAGCCCTTTGCTTTCGCATAACTACTCTGCATTGCCTCAGAGGCCGAAATGTGCAAACCCCAGTGAGGTACGTGGCTTCCAGCAGGGCAGAGAACTGGATGTGAAGGAAGACTTAGGAGGTGAGGGAGCTCTGCAGAGCTTTTCTTTTGGTAGAACAATGCTGTGATCAACACACAGTTGTTCAAGTCGCAGAGTTTAAAAAGAGCTGATTATAGATACCTGTGCTCTGTATACAACTCCTGAATGGTTTTGATGGGCCGTCCAGACTATGTTAATATCTTTCTGTTGGTGGCAATCTTTGCAATTAAAAGTATGTGGGGAGATGCACTGATGTGGAACACCCTTCTGTCTAAATCCTGCCTGTCTTTAGCTTTGCTCACGTTCTAGGAGGTACCTGTTAACCAGGAGACAGGAGAGCTGTTTTCTCTGTGGCAATGCATGTTTAATAGTCTTTTCCATCTGATGAAAAATGCACACACTAAAATACGATCAGATGATAAAAAAGCAAGTGAATACTGGGATGAATAACTAGCTTCTGAGTTTACCTCTGCATTGTGACGTATTAAAGAAACACTAGATAGGATCCATCCAAAGCAATTGGAGAACCAAACCCAAGCTGCAAGCCGGTTTATGCAATATCTAACTAAGAATTAAGTGTGAGTAAGGTATCTATCTTCCC
Organism: Pampusana beccarii; assembly: GCA_013399365.1. NCBI lineage: Eukaryota > Metazoa > Chordata > Aves > Columbiformes > Columbidae > Pampusana > Pampusana beccarii. The sequence goes on along the minus strand of VWYH01004264.1, from coordinate 191,796 downwards.
TGCGGTGCCTGATAGCAGCTTAAAATCCCGTTAAGTGCTTGTGTCTTTACAACACTATTCGGATTTTAAAAAATCTGGTCCTGCCCGTAAAACCAGAGATATTTCAAAATTGATATACATCCAGACAAAAAGTGTTTATCCTTACTTTCCCATCAGTTAAATTACCTGTCATAGTTTCTCAAGACTAATAAAAAGAACTAAGCTTTACTAAATACCACGGTTGAGGATTTCCTCAGCAGTGTTTTATCCAACAGACAGCTCCTGCTATGTGTTCTCAAGTAGTCTGCAAGCATCTGGCCAGAGGCGATTGCTTCAGTTTTTTGGATACACTTCCAAGGTCATGGGGACTTTCACACCCTTTACTGCTGGCTGCTCAATGGCAGGTAAAGGATGTTCAGCTAATGGGAACACAGATTGGAGCTAATTATAGAGTGATTGACTTGCCATGGATGTAATTGCTTATTAGAAGTCACAGTGATCTCTGAAATGGAGGCTATGAATTTCATAATATGCAAAGAAATATCCAGCATCTGAAGAATAAACATGAAAATATCATTCAGGTACAGGTAATAGGCATTCGCATGCAACTTCTTTGTGTTGCACATTTCAGCACCAGCACTGAAATCTAAGTGTTCAGGTGTGAATGTCAGCAAGTGAATTTATACAAGAGCAGCTCGCCCTACCCAGTCTTGCCTAGGAACAATACCAAGCCACAGGGCCAGCCAGTTACTGCTAACTACTTGTATAGAGGGAGCATAGATAGGAAGCTGTGTTTTCATCAGACTCCACTTGTATTAAGCAACTCTGCAAGTTGTCCTTTCACTATAGGGTACCAGCTCAAACCACCCTCCCCACCTGCCCTGCAGTATGCGCTGCTTGCTGAGTGCACTTGAGCCAGAAACTGCACACTGGTATCAGCAGAAGTACCTACAGAAAGCAAGATGGAATCGTCATTCTTGCTTACAAAACTTTTAATGCTATGGCTCTGCCTAGTTTCAAGACCTTTCCTTCAGTTTCCTTCCTCATTCTTGCACACAGGCACCAGCTATCTCCATTGCCTTTTCCACCATCATCTCTTGTTTCTCTGTGGAGCCCGAGTAGGCCGAACTCCGTGCAGGCCTAAGCTACTACAGTGAGCACCAATGGGACTTGTATTACCCACCTTGCTGCCTGGGCTCAAGAAAGTACCATGTTTGCAATGTACTGAAGTGGAGTTAACAAAGCATCTTTACTTTTTTCCCTCCCAAGCATCCCTGTTCATATTTTTAACTTTGAGAGTGGTGAGCTTTTTCTTTCATTTAGCCCTTGTTTTATCATATCCATTAGAGTTAATCTTCTCACTGCTGACACGGCCGTTCACACCTCCAGTGGCTCTACTATTTTGAATGTCACACAGGAACCCCAGGCACTAACTTATATTCAGGGACAGATTTTGCAGGACTGTCTGGCAATTACACCACTTCCCTGTCTGTTCCACCATTCAGAAGTAGGGGTGTGTACCTGCTGTGTTTCACAGCTGAACGTCTGAGTGCAAGTTTACACTGAGACAAGCTTAAGGCAATCACAGAATCATAGAATTATTTAAGTTGGAAAAGACTCTTAAGATTATCAGGTCCAACCAAATGCATTTGCCAGTAAACTGCAGGAGCAGAAATGTGACACTTCACACAGAGGTGTAGACTCTGCTCTCTGCTCCCACCCGTTTGTTGGATTCTTGTACCAAATCACAGCTGCACTCCATGGGGTCTCTCCATGGCCTGTGGCTTTGGATATTTGCTCTGCTTGCTCATTCTCCCCTTCAACAGGCTCCAACTTGCTCCTTTGTCATAATTTCTCTTTTCCTCAATTCATACTTTGTCATAAACAGTAGGAGATAAAGTCGTGCCAAAGGGGACAGTTTTTGTGCATCGTGCTGACAAACATGAAGCTGTGGATAACACCATTTCTCCTTTAAAAAAAATACTCCCCTGCCTCTGAATGGCAGCTCTTTCTACTGTGACGTGGTAGCACAATGAATTCCCTGCACTGAGACGTTGCTCAAAGCCTTGAGACAAGGCACAAAGGGAGTGCAAATAAATGAACAATACGGTGAAACAAACAAAGAGCAAAATAAAAGCAAGTAAGCGCTAAAGAAAAAAAAAAAAGTAGAACCAGCCTGCAATGTTTAAAGCTGTGCCATGCAAAACCACCACCATACAAAATGATGCAGAATTTCTACAGATCTGGGCTGGCAAAAAGCCTATGGGGAGCCCAGTCGGAACAGCACGTTGACTCCACAAGCAAGGACAGAGATGGCAATTAAAGGACAAGTGCTGCACAATTTTCATGTTGGCGCAGTGCATCCTATCCCGTGGGATCCCACAGGGTGTTACAATGACTCCTCCTACTCCTGAAACACAGCCATATTTGGGCTAGCCGGTTTGCAGTGTACAGCAGCAGCATATAAGTAAAGGGAAAAAAAAAAAAAAAGACATTTTTGCTGTTGCATGGGCCCTCCCTTCTATTGTCTCTCCACTTCCAAAAGCTCCCCTAAAAAGAAATATTCCTCACATCTACCAGTAACTATACAAGATTGACTCCCTTTAGAGAGCCATGGGGAGTTTTCTACCCCAGAGTCATAGAGACTTGTGCAGAAAAAAAACCAAAAACAAAACAAAAAAAACCAAACCCACAAATAAACAAACAAAAAACAAAGAAAACCCCCAAACCAAACTTATTGCATAGAGTAAGGTGCACAGGTCATTGTATTGGAGGCTGACAGGAACAGACGTAGAATCACATTAGCAAGCTCAAAGCTGTACTCACAATGTCATCCACATTCTCTACAACTCTAAATCAGCCATTTCTTCTCGAATAGCAGTTTGGTCTTACACCCTCCTTTCTGAACCCCTCAGACCAGCCTCTCTCCACAGCTGATTTCCACTTATCTTCCCTCTTTTCTACTTGCTCTTCCCCCATTCCTTCTAGTCATAAAAGCAACTCTCTCCTCACTGAATTCTCATCTTAAATCCCCCCAAAATCACCAATGTCACTGCAGAGGAGTTGTTACCTGATGGATGCTGAATGGTCCCTTGCAAACAACCACCTTTCCCACCACATCGGACCTGTCTCTGGAGGCTTTAGAGGCTTTTCAGAGCAGAGCCACTACACTTCGGTCTCATGTACAAAACACCTAAGGCAACAATACTCTGATCTCAGTGTTTCTGTAAAGTAGAGCTCTTGCTTTGTTGTAAACATCTACCTAGTATAATGTATAGCGCACTACATGGCTATCATGCTCACTGAACACCACCTTCTTTCTCCCATGTTAGGTATCCTATGGGATGAGGAAATGCAGGTCTCTGATGTGCCCCCTGGATATTTCACATCAGGCTTAAACTCCTCGGCCCCTGGGCTGCTGCATGATTCAAGCCCCTTTTTTGTGCTAGATCTAGTGATTTTGGCTGAACAAGTTTTCAGCCAGATCAGGTAGGCAATCCAGCTTGCTGGTGAGCCAAAGGGGCAGCAGGACTGCGCAGCTCTTGGTGCATGGGTGCAATGGTGAATCTCTCCAGTACTTCAGTGATGGATAAAGAACCTTATGGAGCAGTGAACTTGCAGCCAAATCACGGGACCCACTGAAAGAGGGGTAACACTGAGTGTTCTTGCATAAACAGATTTCTGCAACAGAAAATGCTTTTGTAAGATCTTTCTGCTCAACCTGTTTATGTTTTCCCTTCCTCCTTTTCTCTCCTGGCTACAATTGGCTGTCAAGTCTTGTTGCATATTTTCTGTTCATTTGCCTTTTAGAAAAGCAAAAGCCAAGACTTTGAGAAGATATGCAAGAGCTCACTTTGCTTTTTCACTCTGGTTGGACCGAGACACCACTGCTGCTTAATCTGGCCTAAAAAGCCTCAGTGTTCCTTACCTTTAACCATTCATTCATACTCCTGGACCTCACTCTTCCTTGAGCTGACCCCAGAGTTTGTGCACTTGGCTGTGGAATTAGCTCAAGATGAAAAATAACTTTCCCATCAAAATGGCTATCTGGTTCACAGCACTATGACATAAATGTTTGTGCCAGCACCACAGACAGGAGAACTGAGTCAGGGGAGAAGAATGACAACAGATAACTCTGGTGGAATGGGAGAATTATAACATGTAAGCTGGTAACTGCAAAATTATAGCCTTGCTGCTCTCAACAGTTGCAGCCTGCTAGACAAATGTTGCTCAGCCCACTGCATACTGAACAGGGTCAAAACCTTGACCCATAGCTGTGAGTCTTCTCTCCACCTTCTTGCAATTAGACAACATAAAGGTATCTGCAACCTAACAATCCCTCCTTCTTTTTCTCAAAACATGTGATTGTTGCATGATCCAGGAATCTTTCTCCCAAGTGGGAGTCCATACTCTAAGGCCTGCCACGACCTGCAACCATTCTTGTTTATTACTGCCTGCCTAGAAAATCTTGTAGGGAAAGAACAGACATGTCTGTTCTTCAAGGACATTTCTCTGCAAGGTATCTGTAAGGATCTCCAAACACTTTGCAAACATCCTTTAGTGATGACTCAGAGCACCTTCTCTCATTACTCTTTAATGCTGAAATGGAGGCCGTAGTTTGTCAATATGAAGGATGTGATAGCAGCAAGATCTTCAGCAACTGCTGCTTCTGCTTCTTCCTCACTCCTTCCTTGTGGCATCTCCACCTCCCTACCCTCAACTCCATAAACCAGATGGTGTAACTATTCCAACTGAGAACCAAACAAAACTAATAAAGCTTTGTTGTTGTTGTCGTTTTATTTTATAGTCTCTGCAGTTACCAGACTGATCATACTGCTGGGAAAATGCTGACTGATGATGAACACAGTAGTAACATGCAATGGCACAGGAGCAGGAATGAGCTGCGGAATAAGGAGAAAGGGAAAGAGAAGATGATGATGCTGGGAAGTGAAGTAGCGATACCTGAAGCCTGTATTACAAAGAAGACTGTGTCATCCTGCCACTTTCTCAGGCACAGAGAAACTAAATTACTTGTCCACGAGCTGTTGTCAGGGGGCACAATTTTAAGAGATGACGACACCTGCTTATCCCCTCTCTCAACTCCAAGCATGCTTCTGCCCTGCTGATCTTGTTTGAAATCCCAATGAGAAGGTAACTAGTACAAATCCCACCCAGGTATATTATCAATAGTTGGCAGCTCATAAAAGTTTCTAGACTGGTTCCTAAAAAGAAAAGAAACAATGACATCCAAATGCCTCAGCCAGGCCTTGTTTTTAAAGGTATCACGTATATACACATACAGATGGTTCACCTCTATCCCCTTCCCTTCCTTTCTCCTCTTTGCCTCTGCTACCACAAGAAAATTGCACTAGTTAAGTTTAAAATGGATTTTTAAAATAAAATTTTAAGTAGTTTTTAAAGGTGAGTTTTAAGCCAGTGCAAAGGCCTGGGTAGCCACCTCTGAGTTATCAGAGGCTCCTTCAGTTTAAGAAAAACCGGTAGTGCACAATCTCAGATATTGGAGTAAGCTGGTAGAGTGGAACTGGTGAAAATGTCTGCATAGATGCTCAGCTTTCTGTGATGAAAGCCTATACATATGAAGATGGAAGGAATCATTTGCAGTACCCAAAGTGTTCCATACTCACTCCCTGTGTGGGAGCATACAGTACCCTCCACGTGGGAGGTTGCTTGGACAACAGGATGCATGGGAGCAACAAGGGCCCTGTTCCAATCCAGCCTGCCCACAACTCACTGTAGGAAACTTCTCCCTGGCGTTCTTCTCCCAGTGGAACAGAAACAGTCCTCCAGCCTTTTATGATATCCAAACAAGCCACCCATATATACTTTCTGTATCAGAAAATGGGAAGAGGATAGGAAGCTTCATTTTAAAGTTTTGAAACTCCTATTCAACAGCAAGGCATAGCTAGCAATTTAGTAAGCAATTCTATTCAAGCCTATGATATAGTTAAACTGCCTTCTGCGTATTACTCTGTGAGCTGGCTTGGCTTCCCAACTTCATTGCTGCACTTGCTAAGCCGAATATTCTTTCAAACCTCTGGATCCCAGAGCACACCGCAATTTCCAAGCCAAAGCCCTAAATAAGCTAGCAGTGTCCCCAGGACAAGCATTCCTGAACATCAACCACTTCCCCAACACGATACCCTCTCCATTTCCATCTGCCAATTCCTTTCTGCTCACCGTCTCACTCTGGGTGATGCCCACATTCCCGTGGAAGCTCTGCCTCAGCTCCCAGCTGTGAACATCTGGCAGGTCCCCATGGCCCAGACAAAACTGTAGCTGCCCCCCTATCACATTGTCTGGATTAGAGTCAGTGCTGATCTGCTGCTAGAGACAAAAGAGACGCTGCTTGTTTTTCTTGTGCTTTGCTGCTGCTGTTAAAAGACAGCTGCAGCTTCCATGCCAGGGGTATCTGGGGCAGAAGCCTCCTGGCCACACTTCCATCTTTTCCCAGTCTGCCACCCCTCTCTCACAACACTTCTAGCCTGAAGCTTGTGTAGCAGGTTTGTGCTGTGCTGGAGGAAAGTGGATTTGGCTGCAAGACAGGGGAAAATGCTTGCCCTGCTCTCCTGGATTCAGGCACACGGGGAGTTTCCCAGTTAGCATGGCCTTGGCAGTTAGCAGACAAGAACTAAAGATGCTGTTGCAACAATGAAATTGTGTACTGGCATGAAAAAGAGAGAAGTCTCCACTAATGAAGCTAATATTTACCTTCATTGGCAATTTAGAGGAATGGTTATTGTCCTTTTGTACACTTCAGCCATGTCTGTTGTGAGGCAATCCCTCATGCTAGACCTGCAATGTGTGCCGCAGCCCACCCTGCAGAGGTAGAGAGAAGGAGATGGAAACAAAGACGTTCAGTGCAACCAGACTGCTATCATTTGAATGAATAGAACATCCTTATTACGAAAATGCTAGTAAGGTCTTTCCCTCTCAATGGACCACTGACAAAAACGAGTAGGGATTTAGCAGCAAGAGGGAAAAAGTAGTGCTATGCAAACAAAAAGGGAAATATTCGAGGTTACGTGTAGAAAGGTGTAGGGCTGGCTCTAGGAGTCAATAAAGCATTTAGCTTCCCAGAGGGTGAAAACAAAGCACACAAACCAACTATGACCCAGCGTGCTGGTTTTGGCTGAGACAGAGTTAATTTCCTTTCTAGTAGCTGGTATTGTGTTTTGGATTTACTATGAGAAGAATGTTGATAATACACTGATGTTTTGGTTGTTGCCAAGCAATGTTTATAACAAGTCAAGGACTTTTCATCAAGAAGGCTGGAGATGAACAAGAAGCTGGGAAGGGGCATGGCCAGGACAGCTGACCTTAACTGGCTGAAGGGATATTCCATACCATGCTCAGTTATATAAACGAGGAAAAAAGTTAGCCAGAGGATCACTGATATGGGATGGGCTGGCAATTGATTAGCTGGTGGTGAGCAGTGTGCAACAGTCGTTTTGTATGTTCTATTATTATTGTGGTTATTTTCCTTTGTTCTCCTACTGAACTGTCTTTATCTCAACCCATGAGTTTTGCTTTTTTTTTTTTTCCCCCCTGATTCTCTTCCCTGTCCCACCGGGGCTGGGGGGAAGAATCAGCGGGTGACCCAGCTGCCTATTTTACCTATTCCAGAGTGCTGGGGAACCCGATTGTCTTCTACTGCCACCACCTCTGGTTGGCTGGGTTCAGAGTGTGTGAACAGCACCAGTGCCAGCAGCATGATCTGTCCTCACTCCTCTCATCCCTGTGCTGGGTCACCACCACTGCTCCTCCCATCCATACTCCCTAAGTTCCTTCCCTTTTCTGTCACAAGAGTAGATCTCAGTATCTGTTCCTCCTACTTACAGCAGCTAAATTCACTTGTGCTATGCTGCTTGAAAAATCGACACTGCTCTGGAGAAGTGCTGCATTTATTTAAAAGTGCACTCAATTTGCAGCGCGGATGTTTTTGATCTTACCAAGGGCAAGCTCCCATTTGAAAATCAGGTCAGCTGCGGTAGCTCCTAATGGGACAACAGCCACCAGCAGCCTCTGGTTAGGGACACAGGGAGCAGCTTCGTGGCGAGGAACGCTTCTCATCCCTTCCTGGCAGAGGCATGAAAGCAGCCCCACTTCCAAGAGCCCTGTAACAAACCAGCTCAGTGTTCGTTTGAGGTTGGCCCTGGCACCTGGCATCTGACACAATAGGTAGCTGAATTGCATTCTGGTGAAAGTCACCCTCAAGTTCAGATGTAAAACTGGCTTCTATAACAGCTGGGTTATTAATTTGTTGAATGACAAAGAGAATCGCTAGGGATGCAGGTAATAAAGGAAGCAGTATGTTTTAAAACTTAACAACAAATACTGATATGAGACTTCAATAACTTCCAGTAGGAAACCACCACAAAAGCAGCTCTGTTTACAGCAGCTCGTCAATGCCAGAACATTTAGTCTCATTATTGTAGATGCTTAAGCAATCATGTCTTAGGCCACTTTATTTCACAGCAGAATTGATCACTAAAGATTACAAACAGAGCAGCAGTAGAAGTTCTGCAAAGGAAGACACAAAAGCACACTGTTAAAGAGTTACAGACAAAATAGCCAAGTACTCTGTGGAAAAAGCTCTCAAGCGTAGACTTATGATCATGTGACACACAGAAAGAACATCACCAAGGGCACGAAATTGTGCACTCACAGGTGGGAAATGCCAGGATCAGAACTGCCTATGGAACCATTGTTCCCTGGGGGAGGTAAGGCACTGTGAGACAACATCCAGTTGCAGAATCACAAACTGTTTTGTCTGAGGAACCTGTACTACACTCTCCACAGGGAACTGATGAACCTGAAGAGTGACTCTACAATCGTTGATATGTGGCCTACACACTACAGGGTCACCATGCTACAAAATTCATCTGGACCAGAAACAAGCATACAATCACATTTTAATAATCTCCTCAGCCACAGCTCACAAGATGGCATTTAGGAAGCTTTATGTTCATATAGGGGACTTATACCAGCTGTGGAAGGACAGACCATACTTGAGTCATCATGAAGCCAGGGAAGCACAGGCAGACTGTGCATGATATACAATCTGCCAGAACAGAGTGTCCCTTCACTTCTTTAAAAAGCATTTGCCACAGCAGAGTAAGTATGTACAGTTTCAGCACTGTGCATCATGCGGCTGTGGTACATTCGCTCTGGTCCTAGAACGGGACTTGCGGTCTCATACAGCCATGGATCAAACAACAAATGTGCTCATCCTTACTGTCCTCATTCCGCATCAATCTCCGCACCTTGTATCCTGCACACAAGCTGAATCCTGCACTGAACGCACAACTGCTGTTTTCCCTGTGCATATTTCTCCTTGGTGCTCTCAGTACAGGTTCATACTTCAGGTCTCCACAGCACAATGAAGTGTTAGGACAATTTAGCAGGGGCAGCTCTGAACAATGCGTGTGCCCTGTAGCTGTGTCATGCCCAGCTATATGTTGTGCTACGAAAAAACACTTTTTTTCTGTTACCATTTAACAGCCATATCCTCAGAACAACTCTGAAAGATCGTAGGGAAAGGATATTAAACCTACTGCAAACACAAAGGATTAAGTCTTAGAAATCACAAGCTCTAACTCTTTCTGGCTGGCCAGTCTAAGATCTAGAGATTTATTTTTTTTTTCAGAGTCCTTCTCTATTCGATAAAACTGGTCAATCAATGAAGTTTGTAATCATCAACAAAGTGGAATACCTTAAGAAAAAAAAAGATATAGTCCATTGTAGCCTCACTTAGCTATCTAGTCAGCACAAAACTTCTATCAGCCATACTTGCCTCCCTGACGCAATCCTTTTTTCAGAGTAGGATAGTGGCGGGGACTGTGTCTCACAGCTGTGTCAGCCTGTGCTCCCAGGAGCAGGTGAAACCATTTGACAGTGCATGGCTGATTGGACTTTATTCCTGATTTCTCTTCTGCTTTGTTTCTCTGCAGCTGAGAGAATTAAACTGAGGGGGAGGTAAACATTAGCTTTTGCTTCTTTTGACATGATCTGTGTCATAGATCTTTCACAGCTCACTGTGGGACTAGTCCCTGAAACTCACGTCTCCGTTAGATGGTGTGACCTTTCTTCTCCATACCTCTCCGTTAACCTACTGACACATATCTGCAAATAACAGAGGATAAATTTGCCTTCAAAATTCAGCCATGAGGGTCAGAGAGAAGTCTTGCCTAATGTCTGCAGGGAGAAAAGCAAAGGAATTCTTGCTAGAAAGGAGATTTACTTATGGAAATCACAGCCAATCTCTCTCTTCCAGTTCTCACATCAAACTTAAAATGACTGTAAGGCAAATAGCTGTGAGGGCAGAATACAGCTGGAAGGTTCCCTTCTTCAACTCCAAGAGGTGAGGGGTATCATCCAGTCTTTGCAAATGAGAAGCAGAGGTTTAATGAGAGAGATCATCTAGCCTCCAATGCAGCCACATACAAAAGTACCCTTCTGACCTACAAGTCTTCTGTAGTTATTTTTAGCAAGTTATTTCAAACTTCATTCATTCTTTGAACAGGAATAACCCTTTAAAAATATCTTCAGTCATTGTTTGAATCTCATCCTCAGTCCTAAAATGAGGTCAAGCTAAGCACAAGTCTGCACTTTAATCTCCTTTTAGCCAAAGTTTCAATTAGAAAACCCTTTTGATTCTGAGATCACTTTCTTTGCCTTGGAGAATTATTCAACGATCCACACTTTCAGCCCAAGAATGATCACTATATATTCATGTTCACAATAATTTGTTCCAGCACTGGGATAAATCCTCACATCTCCTCCTGGCCCACTCTGTCCTCTGGACCCTATTTTGACTTAACTTTCCTTCCAGCACTGCCTCTTTTTCTCCATCTTTCCTCTTGGTGGCAAAAGTGGTAGCTCAGGAGACCACCACCTTTGCACAGCCACCTTCGATTCTTCTGCTTTCTCCAGGCTCTTCAATGAAAGAAAGCCAAGACTTACCCGTCACTCAGGCACTGTGCTGGCCTCATCATTGACTTCACAGCTGTATAAAGACAGGCTGACATCACAGACCAAGTGAAGATTCTGGCTCTGACACGTTTTCCCTCTTTGACAGCACTGTTACTCCTTCACCTTTTGGTAGAGAAAAATTCTTTACTAAATCCCTATTGACTCAAACAACAGAGCAGAGAAACCTTCTCTGAGCTTTACATTTTCTTCTTTCATATTAACTGTACAGATATTTTTCTCTGGATTCCAAATGCACTTTCCATTTTTCTTCCGTAATTCCAGATAAGGGTTTTTTTGTGTGCCTTTGTTTGGTTCCTGCATGACTTCCCATAATGAGGGAACTTGCTGGGACAATTAGGAACCAGCAGAACAAGGCAGGTAGTTTTAATTTCTGGTCCCTCTCACCCATTAACTCTTTAGAAAAACTTGAGCCAGGCTACAAATACACAAATCATCTCTTCTTTGTCCTTTTTATAAGCTGTTCTGTGACTTCTTACAAAATTGCTGGATTCAGCAGGATTGCTGCTACAGTCTGTTCCAGAACTGATGACACCTTTATGTGAGGTAAACTTGGATATGCAACCCAGAGCTTTTGGTGACAAAGTATGGCTATCTAAAGGCAACAAGTGGCATTTCAGATTTAAAGAGTTAATGCTTTTTTTTTCCTTAATTCTGATCTAACACAAAGGATCAGATTTCTCTGTGTACTCTTATTCTGGAGATTTTAAGTGGGTGTGTTGACAAACTTGTTAGGAGAGTGCAGGCATCCTCTGCCAAGGTCCAGTGGCCTTAATGAAAGGCTGGAACTTGGGAGATGCAGGTTTAACTCCCTGACTTGCCAAGATTTTCAATATATCTTTGGATAAAACGTTTATTACTCTTGTCATTCAGTTTTCCATGAGTCGCCTGGGTACGATAACAGTCTCTTTCCTCACAAGGCAGTTGGTGAATGTATTTATAAAGTAAAGTGCTGAAGTGACGATGGTGCCGAAGGACTCAGAATGACTGCTGAAAGGTGAGCAAGGGAATGTTCCCAGTGTCATCCTAAAATGACAGAAGTGAGGCAGAGCCCAAAGGGCACACCACGCATACCTCTGACTAATGTGTCTGTGCCCGGTATGCTCTAAAAACTAAAATAAATTAAAGGCCACAGGAACACAACTGGCATTGTCTTTTTCTTTGTTATTCAGCTGTATTGTTTATCTCTCAACTGTTTCTGTGATATTATCTAAAAATTAGGAACACATAAACATTACTTCTTCAGCACAAATGCAAACAGACCCTTTCTTTTCACCAGTTAGACCTTGTGACACTAGCAAACGGGTTTTTTTAAACTTGAAGTTGTCCTTGGTGAAGGATTTTCCTGAACCTGCCCCAGGCCGAATGGACGGACGGCTGTAGTGTTCTACTTCTCTTGCTTTTTTTCTCTTCTGTGTTTGTAAAGATCTTCACTAGAGAGACAGTACTACTGTCAGTGAAGTATTCCTAGCAGGGTGCTAAGCATATTGAGCATCTTCCAGACAAACCTTCCCTCAGCATGGTCCATTCTTACATTTCCAACTGAATCAATGACAGAGCAACCCTTCCCTGGAGGAGCTTGCAGCTGATGAGCAAATAAACTCTCAGCAGGAGTGAGGAGTTGTGATAGTAAGATGAGGCCAATCACCCAGCCATGGACCTTTCAACATAATGGACACTAGAAAGAAGTGCAGGGTTGCAACCTTCCTTTGTAGCTTAAGCTTCAGAAAACCTTTCAGCAACACAGTGCTAATGCAGAATATAATTTTAATCAAGTGGTGCTGGCAAAATCCAGGCTATACAGATGATGATTAGCAAAGCTAACACATTCCAATACAAGGCCACAGGGCTTGTGCTCAGTGCATCCAACCTCAGGGCCCTCTGTTTTTGCTGCCCAACCCAGGTCTTCGCTGCTCTTTCTCTTCTACGTGTCCTGAGACTCTTCCTGATGCAGGGGATGGTCATCTACTGCCACCTCTTACACAAACGCTTCCAGGCAGACTGCTAGTCTGCTGGGTCTTCTAGATTCAGGCCTTGGTTCAGCCTTGTTTTGTGGGAACAGTGAGTTCTCTCCCCAAGGGGAGAGCAGAGGCTCTGGTGTCTTCTGACTTAATACCCGGTCAGGGTGAAAACAAAGCAGCTGTTGCAAAACCTCTAAAACTTTTGTCAACTGCCTTTCTTCAAATTGGAGTGGGCAATGCAAATTGCTGCTTCAATGAGCAGATGAGGAGCACTACTTAAGAGCTAGGCATTATTTCAATGATCTACTCCTAGGGAAAAATACTAAGATACCAGTGAAAAATTGAAAATAAGTAACATGACAAATTACTGATGCCAAAGAGTGCTGAAGTATCATTTCAGATTAACACTTAGTTCCAGAGTTAATATTTGGGAACTTCCTCACTGTTAGGAAATTCATGTCTGCCCTGAATCTCAATGCTGCAAAGCCTCTATTTCTATGTGTGATAGTCCTCTATTTACAAGAAAAATCAGGAAAAAAAGAGGAAATTATGATCTTTTCAAAATGTTGAACATTCATCAGAGCTGAACTGTATGTCTTGACACTTCCTGACCATACACTGCTTAAATCAAGACACCTCAACCCTATGAACCATGACTGGCATAACTATAAGCTAAACTGCTTAAATCAATCTAAGGCTTTAGAGCAGTTTAAGATAACTAAGCCACTTAAAAGTCATTAGTATTAAGAGTTAAGTAACATCAACAGGGTATCAGAGGTCCTGTATTACAGCCACTCTAGCACTACAGCTTTCTCAAACATGCACACTTCCAGCTTCATGAACCCATTATAAATTTTTGTAAGTTGGATGCAGGTGAAGACTGGCTTGTGCTCTTGCCTTGAGGATCAGTCCTGATGTAGTCCACAACACAAGTCAAACTTGAAGTTGCTGGGGTCACCCATGGTTTAATTTTTATCCCAAGCGCAAATTTGACCAGAAAATATAGAAAACCGTCTAGCTGGTTTTGTTCATATACTCAAAAAAGGCTAGATGTATATTATTTCTTGACATGACTTATCTCTGCATTTTTCGTATTTTTTAATGTGTGTTGGGGAGAGAATTAAAGAACATGTACGATGGTGTGAGACTCATGAGATGGCTTGAGGTTGATATGACTGCATTGGTCACGAACGGCAAAGTGTTAATCGGGTATGTAGTTCATTCCTAGAACCCAATATTCTGCATTTTAAAGAAAAAGCTTTTAAATATCTTTAAATAAGTGAAGTATTTTTCAAGAAGCTTATTCTAGTATTTCTTCAGCAGTAGTCCCATCTTCCCTTACAGAACAAGTCACTTGGAGATGAGAGGCAGGTGTCAGGGCAGGAGGGAAGGAAGAAACAGGAGAAAGAGGCCCAAATCTGCTGAGACCCCTGTCCTCATGCACTGGGGCCTGCAGCAGCTGCCAGGGAAGGACCGTGGCCCCTTCTGCAACAGGAGCATCTCCAACAGTAGCCAAAGCTTTTGTACCGGCCAGGCAGGCACTGTGGCAACCACGACTCTGCAGCCCGCAGCAGTTTGCTGCCCCAGGCAGACCCACCTTGTCTGTGCTTGCAGCAGACCTGTCTCTTAGCTGCTCTGGACTTGTGGCACTATCACAGACCTGCTCCTGCAGCTTCTGCCAGAAGAGTTAAAAAACGTAAATAAAGCATCTATGCACCTCAAAAGAAGCACTTTTGCCTTTTCTTTCTGAGTCCTAGTTATTACGAGAAAAGGTCTGGTATCTTGCCATAACCCCTGCTTTTAGCCACATACGTGCTCTTTATTAACAATATAGTAACACTTTCATTAACATAAGCCAGAGGGAGAGGGGATGAGAGGAAGAAGCCTGACATAAAGAAAATGGCAATACTTTGAAGCTTCTTAGGGAAGAGTCATAAGTCACAGAGGAGACGGTTTAATGAGCAGAGACTGGAGGTGGATGTCGCTCTACAGTCGGTCACCTTGACATCATAATTTCTCATCTGTTTCTCTATATCCTTCACATCATTTTCATGCCACAAAGTGGGGGCTGAATATGGTTGCAAGGACAGTCCTGGCTTCTGAATGGCTGCAATGTTAGCAGTGTTGTGTGAACTATATCCCATGAGGTTTCCAAAGTATTAAAATAAAAATAAACAACGGCGACATGGGAACTTCACCTTAGTCCTCACAAGGTTTATCATACATAGCTGGAATATGAGCTCGTCATCTGAGGTAGTGAAAGGCTGATGAGCATATTTACCCTAAGAAGAACCTCCAAGTACGTAGTTTGTCAGGGAGTTTCAAAATCACGTGCTGAACATGAACAACAGACGCAGGCCTGGGGAGGAAAAGCCTCTGCCTGTGGCTGACCCCCTCTCTCTGGTGCCTGAGGTCAGGCAGGTGCCGCCGCTGCTGTGACACTTCAGGCTGAGCTGGTTTCTATGGGAAAGGCTGACACATTTTTACAGAATTTAGTTTCCAAACTCTAGGTTCCCTCTAACAAGGCACAGCCTGCGTGCTGCAGTCCTACATTGTTTTCAGGTTTCAAGAAATACCACAGTAACGACAAAGGCACTTGTAAAAAGCAGGGCAGCTTTGTCTTGACCTCCAAAGCAGGGCGAAGGAACGAATGCACCAAAGCTTTTCTGTTGATGGTAAGGTTTCTAATGTGGGCAGATGCACACATTTTGCATCATCTTGTGTCAGAAATGGGTGATATTTAAAATGTTTTGTTTTAAATTAAGCAAAAGAGGCCTGCAGCAGACACCCGGCAAGGAAAATTTCAGCCTGCGTGTTAGAATTCAGCAAAGTTGCAAACAACTTGGGAAAAAAAAATACAAAAAAAAAAAGACTCGGAAATGATTGTGCAACCTTAAGTGTGGGTGAAGGTAGCTATCATTGCCTAGGATGAGTACATCTGAGAGGCTGTCTTCTCATATAAAAGCTGCAGAGCAGTAACAGGGCGTTGTTTAGCGCTGCATTCTTGAATAACTTTAACAAATACAGAAGACCAAAGACTAGGAAAAACAAGATAGATAAAAAGCAAAACAAAGGCCTACAGTAAATTCAGATAATGCTTGTAGTTTCCATACGAACTGTATGACTGGACATTATAGTTTCTGGGACAGGGCAGGGCTATGTTTCTGGTTTTAGTGCAGAACAGTTATAAAAATGGAGTGACTGAGTTTCTAGGTCATAATGCAAGCTGTCACATATTCCTCTTTTTGCCTTTCAAAGTGTGATGACTCTTCAGTTTCACTGAAGTTTTACTGAGCTCCTTTTAGCTCTCTGGGCACACTCCTCATCTGGGTTAAGTAAGTGCAATACCACTCGGGAGAGGTCAGGATCTAGTCCTACTTACCATCCTGTTCACTGATAGTTTACAAACAAAATTTGGAGTTCAAGTTGCTTGATATGCACGGCCTATCGCTCTCCATTCAAGTTGCCATAACTGGATAATTAAACAGGACTGGAGCATAAAATGTACTTTAATTAAAAGGTTTGGACTCTTTGCTACAGTTTTGTCATTAAATGACTCATCTACCATTGATCAAAGCCTGCAATTATCATAATACTTTTCCCTAAGACACAAGAAAAGATGGATAATTGGTCACCCCAGACATGAGTGCTGCACTTAAAACATTTAAAATGATATAATCTCTGCTGCATGTGTGCAGTAGGCTTTGGATTTTTTTTCCATTAGCTGTATATATGTGGTGTTTCTTAGTATTTCTGTTTAG
Organism: Pampusana beccarii; assembly: GCA_013399365.1. Taxonomy (NCBI): domain Eukaryota; kingdom Metazoa; phylum Chordata; class Aves; order Columbiformes; family Columbidae; genus Pampusana; species Pampusana beccarii. The sequence continues at coordinate 175,085 of VWYH01004264.1, read as the reverse complement.
GCCTCTCTCTCGAAAAAGCATATGCTCCTCTTCAAGCTTCTCATTCTAATAGAAATCCTGATGTTACAATGAATTAAATAATATTGTACCTTTTCACAAAGAAAACAAACATCTATGTGTCTCCTTAGAGCCCATCCACTTCTGGAAGTCAGATGCTAATCAAGGCTTGAGCTTGCTAATCTTTCTTCAGCAAAACTTCTGCTCAACCTGCCCAGCCAGGTTTACAGCCAAGTTGTTTCACAGGAGCCACAAGTGAAGTGAAGGTCAGGGGGCAAAATTGCTGGCTTTACTGTCAGGCTGTGCTCCTGTGAGCTGGGAGGGCTGGTTGCTGGCCCAGCCCTGGAGACTCTGTATCAAAGAAGTCCACTGTGGACCTTGAAAGGTGGGATTCAGGAAAGGGCAAGTCTCAGGTTGTATCGCCATCAAGACTAACCTTCCAGATGTCTGAAGAGGGATGGAACAAATCCTCTTTGCTCAGTGCCTGCCCAGGGAAAGACCAATTTCTTCTACAATGTTCTTCTGCACCTGAGTGTACGCACTTGGTCTGAAAGACCTTCCACATAGAGTAGACAAGCAACAGCACAGGAAAGAAGATGCTCTACAAGGATCTTGCTTGCATGGTATGTGTGTCCCCAGCAATAAACTGCAGTGACTAAGATGAAAGTGGTGCCACCTTGAAGAGGCATGGCCTGTCAGGGCCACACAGCTCATGAGAAACTCTGCTTGTGTAGTGGATACTGATGGAAACTTGGCTCATCAACTCTTAAATCAAAGCTATACGTGTTAGAATTTAGTAGACCATTTCACCCATACTTAGATTTAATGCATTCCTAGATCTCTGTAAGGTAAAGCTTATTCAGTCAGATTGTATTTTCATGCCTCAAGGACTGTAAGAGATGTGCACTTGGTTTAGTGGCCTCTGAGGACTTCTACAAGGATGCAAAGTAACTGGGGGGTACAGCTCTCCCTGGTATTTCATTCCTTCCGTGTCCTGCTTTTCTTTAGAAAACCTGAGGCACCTAGGATGCCTGTACAAGACACTCAGAGCCACCAGTGCACCAGCTCCATTTGCCCTGGGACTAGTTCGTATCTTGGGTGTACCTGTTGCATCACTGGCACAGCTCTCATCGGCAAGCTGTGAGGCCTAGAATCATAGAATCATTTGGGTTGGAAGAGACCTTCAAAGGTCATCTACTCCAATCCCCCTGCAATGAGCAGGGACATCTTCAACTAGATCAGGTTGCTCAGAGCCCCATCCAGCCTGGCCTGGAATGTCTCCAGGGACGGGGCATCTCCCACCTCTCTGGGAAACCTGTGCCAGAGTTTCACCACCCTCATTGTAAAAAAATTCTTCCTCAAGTCCAGCCTGAATCTCCCCTCCTTTAGTTTAAAACCATTACCCTTTGTCCTATCACAACAAGCCCTGCTAAAAAGTCTGTCCCCATCTTTCTCATAGGCTCCTTTTAAGCATTGAAAGGCCACAATAAGGTCTCCTCGGAGCCTTCTCTTCTCCAGGCTGAACAACCCCATCACTGCATATGCTCCAGCATTCACTGTTGTCCTCCATCTAGTGACGCACAATGGCCAAAGGACTGGGCATTCAGCACAACCCGTCCGCATGTCAGGTGATCTGAGATTGCCTCTAGTTTTTTAACCATCCTCGCCAGGACTCTCCTTTCTGCACCGATGCCCAGTTGGCCCACAGCTCTTGAATACACACCACTTCTTTATTCTTCGTGAAAACAAGCAAGCTTTTGAACTTTGGTATGTTAATCCTACAAGGCAAAAGAAGATACAGGACCCGCCACCTGCAGAAATGTAAACCACAGCCTGCCACGGAGATCAGTAACGGTTTAAACGGCTTTATTCCTTCTTGGACTTGGCCGTTTGCCTGACAGCGCTTACTATCAGACTTAGCTTTTCACCAACTGTTTCCTGCAGCTCACAGTGAAAGCAAATTCCACCAGACTTCCACAAGGGCTCTGCCAGCGTAAGGCCATCCTTTTTCAGAGCAATCCTCCAGCAATGTGAGAAGAGATTTGGTAGAAAGCCTAGGCTGGGGAATTTCTTCCTTGAATAATTAGATAACTTGCAATAGCATTCTTAGTGGTGTTATTAAAATGCCATGACACAGATATAGCTGTGAGAATGTTAAGGACTTGATTTATTTTTCTGTTAGTAGAGTTGATTTGTGTGCTTGAGATTTTCTCTTTGCAGGGTCAAAACAATTCAGAGCCTTTATCTTCACCTCTTGCCTCTAGCTAGGTTCACTTTTTGCTCTCCACAGCAGTGGAAAAGTTTTAAATTAACACACAACATACTGAAATTAAGAAGGAAAGTATACTGGATTTTCTTTCTTTTTGGAATCTTAGCCAAACTACAGTGAAGTTTTGCCCTTGTATATAGGATAGTTCTGTAAACAAACGGGTGGACACACGCACTACCTTAGTTGGCACACAGCTACTTTAAATATACTTTGGGCCTCAGTGTGACACTGCAGGGTGCTGACTATCTTTTCAAAAACTGCATTACCTGAATCAGCACTCATTTGCCAATTCAGAACCTGAGACTTGATCCTTAAGGGCCCTCTTTTGATGGTGAGTACACAATTTATTTTTCTAAACTGACGCAAATTTTCCTGTATCAAATAATGCCTTTTACCTCGGAAGATGTATTAGGTCAATGGTTTGGGTTGATAAGAGATTAAAATAGTAACATATTCTAACTAGAATAATACAGACCTGAAAAGCCTGATATGGAGAAAAAACAACCAACCAAGCCCAAACCACACCTAGGAAAAAGATCACCCCAGCTCTAACAGTTTAAATCTTTTCTGTTTGTTTGTTTGCTTGCTTCTGGTTTCTTGGTTTTGTTTTTTGTTGTTGGTGGTGGTTTTTTGTTTGTTTGTTTGTTTGTTTCGTTCCATAGGAAAAATTGTGATTCTGCTCCGTTCCACCACAAGAGAAAAATAAGGTGATTCTGGCTGATTGGCAGTCTTCCATCTAGTCACAGGAGAACATCGTTGGAACCTTCCACAATTCAGACACCAGAAAAGTATGGCAATACTATTAAGACTCATGTAAGAAAAAGGAGCTGTTAGGATTTCAAGAAGCACAGGATGGGTGTTTCCTTCTCTTCCTCTACCAGTATCGTGTCATTTCTGCACTTCTTAAGATCAAGCTGCCTTTTCCTTTAGTGAGCCTGCTGCCCTTCCTGGTCTTCTGCAATCACCTGCTGCAATAAGCACACAGCCACTTTCTGCACCACCTTGTGTGTTAAAATAGTCGACAGTGGTTAACCTGGCAGTGACATCCCTGGGCCAGCTCCATCTGATAGCACTGATACCTCTTCCCAGCCTGAACAATTTGGCACTGTGCACACACTCAGAACCAGCCATTGGAGTGTACCCTCTGTAGCCAAAAATCACAGAGACCTGATAGAAGTGCTGAAGTCCCCACTGCTGCCTGCACAGCCACCCATGCAACACCAAACAGAATTGGGGCAAAGAGGCGTCATCTTGCAAACACTCTGACTCCTTCACCCTCCCCTTCGCCCCTTCCCAAAACCAATCCACCCACCACCAAAGGTCTGTTTTCCCAGTTCACTCTCCCAGTCACTCTTCATCAGCTTGGTATACCTTTGAGGAGATCTCACTTGCTTCTGGACTCTCTGTGCTGGGTCAGTCAGTGCTTGTGCACCCCCACATAAGAACCCCCCAGGCAAGCCCCAAAACTGAGCAGGACTCAAGACCTTGCCCCTCCACTGCTATTCAGTCTCTTCTGCTCCTTGGGAAAGATCAAGGTATGTACACATAAAGCCATGGCAAGGGCATCAGCTACAAGACTTTGTCCTGTCATTTCATATGAGTAAGAGCTCTTTTACCTCTTGCCACAAACCTGAGCTCAGTTTGTTGCATGCTGTTGGACAGTAACTACAATTGATTCCTGCAATTGCTCCATATCAGAGGTGGTTAGGTGAATGTTTACCAAATACTGGTACTTTGGAGTTTGCACAAAATTATTATATAGATCAGCATAATAAAACACTTACAGAGCCTTTGATCTAAAGGCTGCACATGTATTTCAGACCTGAAATGTCCATGGTACCAGAATATTTGCTTATATGCGCAATTGCTGATTACCATGCACAGCACATGCTCTTCCTGACTTCCCCTTCAGCCTTTCTAAGTCAGACATTTTGGAATTCAGTGTCACCCGGCTTTGCCCTACACATTGCCACAACCTATTACTGAAGAAAAAAGACTACAAACTTTTTCCTGAAATAAAATATTAGAATTCAGAAAAGTAGAATTTCTAGCAACATCATGTACAGTACAGATCTTCAAGGATTTTTAATGTACTTGTTTCAAGGTGATGGATAGCTGTCCTCAGAGAGGAACTTTCATACAGTGTATGCTATTACACATCACGAAGTGTATTATCTTTGAACCAGGTTGGACCTGCTGTTACTGGTAAGAAGTGATTGTACTAACTGGATAGTTAATTCTCAGAATAGCTATTTTATAACTAGGGAGAGAACTTAGATTGAAGCCTTTCAAATCTCTGAATATATTATAACTTAACTACTTGGCAGCATTCAGAGGACAAAAAAAAATCTGAATGCCACCTTAATGAGTTCTTACTAGTGATACAAATATTTGGGCTTCTGGACAAAAGGCGATTATAGGTTAAATGATATTTGGATAGCATCATGTGGCTGATTAAAAATGGAATAAACTACTAATGCAGTGAAGAATGCATCTTTTTATAGGCCTGAATCAACTTCTAAAACAAAGAGGAGCAAAATTTCTGAAAAGTTTTCTCCTTTTATGTACTGCTGGATACAAGTGACACATGTGGTTTCCATTAGGCATTTTACCTAAGGAAAAGGAAGAGACAACAAAGGTGGAATACATCCTACTTAAAACCAGGAATTATTACTAAGGGTTGGGTTTGGATTTGGTGGGTTGGTTTGTTTGTTTGTTTTGTTTGGGGTTTTTTGGGTTTGTTGTTGGGTGTTTTTTTTTTGAATTGCAGTTCCAGTCTGATAAACTGTTATGCAAAAATACTACTAACTCAACAGAACTGCTGCCATGGAAATATTTCTCCAGCAACTCTTGTCACTTCAGTGACATGCGGTAGGGTTTGTCACTCCCCCATCCCTTCTGCCCTTGCCTGCATTTATTCTGCACCATGAAGGCAATATAATGGACTTCTCTGCTTGGACATCATCCCTGTGGTGTTTGTCTTCCAAATTAGCCATTCTGTCTGAGGCACACCAAAAACTACAGGAATAACTACTGAGGAGGCAAGATTTGACTTGCAGAGCCTTTAAGAAGCTTTATGTGGAACACTTGATTCAGATCGACTAAGGGTTTTAGAGGACTGAAGGACTGTAATTTCTTTTTTAAAGATACTTATTTGTATATATTTTAGTATATTTATATACATGTATATTTTATATCCAATGTCTTGTCAGGCATTGGAACAGGCTGCCCAGGGAAGTGGTAGAATCACCATCCCTGGAGGTGTTTAAAAGACACTTAGATGAGATTCTAAGGAACATGGTTTAGAGGTGGATTTGGCAGTGTCAGGTTAATGGCTGGACTCAGTGATCTTAAAGGTCTTTTGCAACCAAAATAATTATATGCTTCTATTCTATGATTCTATATTTTTATATAAACTTCAGCCACAGAGGCCAATGTGGCTGTGGTCCCAAAATGATATCCCAGGAATCAACGTGACATGATGTTACTTTTGGTGCAAGGAGACAGCTCTGGCAGAGAAGAGAGCTCTGCTCACTGTGGGGCCAGGCACAGTGCACTGCAAAGTGGCTCCCCCTCTCCTCCTGCCCTGCAGGACATAGCACCAGGTGACACAGGGAAGGGAGATGGTGTGGAGCACCTGGGAGGATTGTTCAGTCTCATCTGCCATTTCCTTCACAACCCAAGTCGTATCTTCAACCTCAGCCTGCACAGGCATGAACAAACTAGTTTTAAACTGGCCAACAAAGGTAGAGAAAAAGGTATAGCTACCTGAGGACTTATTGTCAGTGCCAGAGTAAGCTCTGGGTTGATGGAATTGTACTACTGTGTACCCTGATGCCTCATCTAAATGTAGTCTAGGTCCATCTCTATGAGTCTGCATTTTCTCCCTGGGAATAGCCCCACGTTTTGTTCTGGAGCATATGTCCCCTTTATCTCTCCGTCTTTCAGTTTCTTATTCATAAATCAAGTATCTTGTCTATTAACACCGCTGTGAAGGGAAATGTTTCAAACAGGCAGCGTACCTTGGATGAAGGAAAGCCTGGCACCTAGCTGACCTGAAGTGTGAGTTCTGTCCTTTCATCCTTTAGTCTTACTGCCTTTCAAGTGGTCATTTTATGATGCCGTCTCCCATTTTTTTCCCCACAAAAGAGAAAGACAGAGTGACATCTCCCACCCTCCCACTCTCCAAAATTACAGCAGCTCACCTCTATAAGTGACCTTTTTTTCCCTTGTGAGTGGACAAATGCTTTACAAACAACACAGTATATGCTCCGGATAAGTGATGGACAAGTGCCATAGTCAGGGCATCATCTGAAACTTTAGATACCATTCTGAGCTTCAGAGGGCATCCATCTCTCTTTGCAGCAAAAATAGGCCAGAAATGTAGTAAGAATAGACTTCACATGGGGTTTTGGTACATCAGCTCCTCTTTGATGCTAGAGCTGCCTGAAAATCTGGAAGAGAAGGTTAAAAGAAATTTTGGTGCTCATAGGAGAGGAGACTAAAAATGGAGAAGGGGGAGGAGAAGGAGAAGCAGGAGAAGGAGAAAAGTGGAAAAAGAAGGAAGAAAAGGAGAAAGGGAAAAGGGAAGGAAGAGGGGAAAGGGAAGGGAAACAATAAGGGAAAAGGCAAGGGAAAGGGGAAGGGGAAGGGGAAAAGGAAAAGAGCTTGACCTTCTAAAGAAGGATTTGATTTATTATCTTTCTATTAATTTGTTCATGCCTGAGAACTAGTAAGCCTCAGTCATCACGACAAGTACTTCTCAAGGCCCCAGCAATCCTTCTCCTCGCTGCTCTGAATCACATGCAGTCCCCTACATAACAAAGAGAGTACGAAGGTGTTGTGAAATACTATGAAATCAGAATGACAGGTCCTTGTACTCCCTATGTCCTCATGCTGCAGCACAAGGATTATACACAGCACAAGGAAATGAGACATAAATCTCCTTTAGCCTCAACACAGGAGATTCCTGCTGGGGGATCTGATGGTGCTGTTGGCAAAAAAGTGCCATTACCCAGTGAAACCGGTGGGAATTTAGAGCACACAAAATAAAATAAATGTAGGACTGTCCCTGGACATATTCAAGTACAGCCCTTTGACAACAGTGGGAATCCCTTCCTGGTTCAGCTGTTCCAGACCAGACTGGAAATGTCAGCCAGAAAACAAAGAGATGCTACTATTTATTTAGCTTTATTGTAGTATAAACAGACTTGAAACCTGAGAAAGCAAAAGCTCAGAGTACACCTTATGCTTTGGGGATGTTTACAAATTGCCAGCCCTTTATGAAACAGGTAAACAGGAATTAGGAAAAAAAAAAAATCCCTTGAAGATATTTCCTGGTTCCTGCTTAAGCATGTGAACGAAGAAAGAAGACTTACTCGATTTGGACCAGTTCCAGATGCACATTGTCACCTCCACATGGGGCTTTTCTTTGGTAATGCTTGTATCTATGTTTGATGTTCAAACTGACAGAACCATGAACAACAGCGGCAAGCCAAAAGGCAAGTTTGTTTAGTGCAGAAGGTGGAAAGCCAGGCTTGGCAGCCAGCGGGCTATGGACAGCCCTGAGCACTGTGTGTGGGGTGCAAAGGGAGGAGAAGGATTCACCAAGATGGCTTAGTGGCATGGGACCTCAACCAGAGCTGACAACACAGCCATCTGTTTCTCTGCCTTTTGCCTGCTTTTTGATGGAAAAAGAACAACTCTTACCCAAAATCTGTTTGAGGCTGATCTGCAAAGCCAACTGCTCTTTAAGAAAAGCTGCCATTCTCTCAGCAGCATGGTATTTATGTGAGGATCGTGTTTTGATATCCTTTCCTCATGCCTGTGGTGCTGTAAAACTGGCTGCACACAAGGGCAGGAATTTCCAAGCAGAAAGTTGTCAGGGTTCTCCCTTCAATACATTGCATTAGCAACCACCAAGTCTAGTATCTTGTCTGAGGCATCAGGCAATACCTACTTCTCAAGAGACAAATTCAGAACGCCATGCACAGCACAGTGCTGGCTATGAGGAAGGAAAATTTCTTTCTCCTAAATAAATCAGCGACCCAGTGTCCCAGACCTACTGCTACCAAACTCCAGGATTTGAAATGTTGCAGGACCTTTCCAATAAGTTAATGTAGCCCTTCAAGAAGGTGATGTGGAGCAAGTCAATTGGATTTGTGGAGAGCACAAAGCTTTGCAGGAGACAGAAACGCTTTGATGGCTTCTACGGTGGTAAAAGGGAATATGTAAACATATCACGCTTGATTTTCCAGACAAACCCAAGCACTTAAATGTCTATGGAGATCAATGAAGGCTGTCCAAGTCCTGTCTCACTGGAATCACGTAATTCAGCATTTTTTTCCAGCATTTAATTCCTATCCAGTCATTTTCCTTTTGATTTATCTACATTAAAAATCTATGAGGTGGGCCCAGAAAACACCAAATACCTGCAAACCTGGGGTTGAGAACAGCCAAGGAAGAGGAATCAACTTGCGTAAATACTGTCTGGAGAGCGATCCAGAAGCCATCACGCTTCAGTTCTCATTCATGATGAGAAATGGCAGTGCCCATGCTGCTCATCCCTGGCCCTGGCAAAAGGCTAATACTAAAAGGCAAGTCCTCAGACTTCGCAGCCCCTTCTGCTGACAGATTTTCCCACTTTTCCTGGGGCTGGTGTGACATCCCTACCAGCTGGTGCAGCTGACTCTGACTGCCCTCTAGTGCAGGGACCAAACTTGCTAAATAATTTAAAAGATGGGGATAGCTACAAGTGGAACACACCTACAGCTGAGTGGCGAGCTCTTGCTCACAAGTATCAGAGGTCTATGGCTGTCAAGGAGACTCCCAGGTTGAATTCCAGGTGGCACAGTGGCCATGAATATGAGTCGACAGATTATTTTAACAGTGCAGAGCAACCAGTTCTTCCTTCTGCTGCCACAGACAGAAATTTCCATGCAAACCATAGGTAAATCAGTAAAGTATCACCAAAAGAGAAGCATCACATAGTAATTCTACATTTTAGAAGTGTCAGAAATGGCTTCTGGGTGAGATGTGTTTAAGATAACAGTTAGCTAGTTCAGTCTCTGTCTCACGTGTCGGCAGTTGACTACTGAACCAATTCATGAACTTTCTCATCTTACAGGGGGTCTTCTTTTAGAATTTATTTTTCATAAAAGGAGACAATGAAGTTTTGAATTACTGAAATCCATGAAAGCCCAAGAAATATACCCCTCTGTGCAACCGTGGAATCATTCAGGACAATTTTAAATAATCTTGCTTTTTCTTATTGCTTCGGGCTTTAGAGACATTGTTAAGACAGAAAACAGAGCAACCTCATCTTTAGATTCAGCAACTACCCGCAATTAGATACAGCAAGATAAAATTACATTACTGGAGAGAAAAGATCTACTTACAGTGCTTCCAAATAGACATCTGAACTATTTATCTTCTTCTGTACAGCTGGTGTATTCCGGCTATGCTTTTTATCATGAGATAAGTGAATGCGAATGAGCTGGGGCAGGATAACCGCATTCTTGGGATCCATTTGATAGCTTCCTGTTGAAAAGACACATTATAATGAGATGGATTTAATACTGCGAAAGATCCAGAAGAATAGCAATGGACTACAGAGCCCTTTATCTTTTAAGCTGTTTCGTAGCTGATCATTTCATGCAAGATCATCCAGAGCATGGTCCTTTCTCTACAAGAGGCCAGGCTCTGGGCAAAATACAAGAAATGGTATAAATTTGTCCTGTAATCCATAATAGATAGAAATTATTTCAAAAGCATGGTGCTAATGAAGCACCATTTGACAGTCAGTGGTAGTAAGCACCTTGGCTCTGTGGCTACGTTTAACTCACACGATATATATTAATAGTCCCTACCTGCCTTTAGCTCCCCAGCAGTTGCTAATACACATACATATTTGCACAGATCAGCCAGACTCCTGCCCATCCACATACCTTTGGCTATATCCTTGTGAAGCTTCTCATTCTTTGAAGATTTATCTAGCCTAAACAAACTAATTACCTGCAAACATTACTGTCTCATACCCATCCCTCTTCCCAGCTCCTCTAATATATGCAAGTGGGACCTAACATGCTTTCGCTTAACTAAGAATCAGCCCAAGGTACTGTGGCCAAAACTTATTTTAATTTCAACAGGCAATTAAAGTCTGTGCAGAGTAAATTAACATCCTTACCTTGTTCCTGGTGGAGAGTTATCTATATAAAGCCACACTGCTACAACCTGTAGGTATGAATTCAAGGACAGATATCATGACACACAGTCTAATTACGGTTAGAACTTGAACACATTGGTAGAAATTGTTATCACTGCTGCACTTATTCTGTGACTATTTAGATTTTACCTCCGAGGTCACTTTCTAACCTGCAATAAATGCACCTGAGCAGCTCCTTCTGGTCACCTGAGTATCTACTTCTGAGAGCACTATTTGTGCCAGTCTTGCTGGTGTATCTTTTGTGATGGGTCCACCAACTACAGTGAAATGATCAGGCTTCAGCAGCAGACCTGGGCAAAGAATCCCGGTTTCATAAATGTGTCTCGCTCTTGGCACTACATAGCCAGATTTTCAAGTTAACAGCAGCAACATTTGCACACAGACAGTGTGACTTCCCAGGAATAAAGACGTGCTGACTCCTCAGTGTTAGTTCCCGCTGGCTGAAATGAGCTGGGGACACAGAGACAGATACTCACAGCGTGGAGGTGAATGTTTACCACTGGGGCAGCAAACTGAGGCTCTGATTGACTGCAGACAAATAAGGCGAATTCTTTAAGCAGGTGTTTCTTAAAATGAATCTCATTGCAAACTCAGAGGTCTGGTTAAACCTTTGAGAATCAGACAGAAGGATCTTCAACTAACACTATCTTTTCCAAGCTTAATTGGCTTATTTCTTCAGTTCCCCTGGGAGGAATGTCAGTGTGCAAAGTGATACATACAGGCATACTCGCTCTTCCTCTCTCTTCCAGAGTTATTCTTTGTAAAGGGTGTTTCAAAAAGATGCACCCAATTTCAAAGGCATAGTGGTTTCAAACTGGGTCCATCTTTTTGAAACACCCTTTACTAAGAATAACTCTGGAAGAGAGAGGAAGAAAGTGTACGCCTGTACGTATACCCTGTATATACCTGCTGCAGCTATCGCCACTGCTCCTGCCATTGAGAAGGAGGGATCATTTCAAACCGATTGGGCTTTTCCTCCCTATAAATGCAGCCATAGAACAGCATAACAAATGCAACAGTTGTGTAACAATTCATTGTATTTGACAACAGCTGAAGGAGGAAGAGCATCTGCAAAGACAAACCACCAAAATGCCATCTCCTTTAGAAAAAAAGAGGAGTCCCACTGTAAACGGAGTTTGAACAGGCCAGCTGAGAGAACAGTCTTAAGTGCAACACTGACCACAGCTGTACAAGTTTCTCTTAAACCCTCCTCCGACGTCGCATTTCAACTCTGTCTTGCTGGGACACTTTCTAAGAAGTATGCATAAATTTCATGCCAAAATACGTTTCTATCTAGCTTCAAATCAAAGTCGTGGGAAAGACTCATGTTGGCTTCAGCAGAGTTAGCTCAAGCTCTCCATCTAACCTAACATACTGCTGATAGCCGTGTGTGTCTCTAAATGGCCCAGATGTCCCACACTGATTGCACATGAAGAGTTTATCAAACTGATCAGAGTATGGAGCAATAACTCGACCATTATTAAATGACCCAGAACTAATCACTAGGAATGCAGAGATAAGCACAGCATATGGTACTTTCACAAGGGTTTAAGAAAGCTTAATGAGCTTATGGGTACCGTCCCCTCTCCTGTGTTGAAAATTCCAGCCTGTGGATCCCAGTCTGATCTCCTTTAATCTCAGGACTGAGCAATGGTCTACCACACAAGCATGGGAATAAGCTAATATTATCTGTTTTCTCACTTACATGCTCTTATGCAGCGGTAAATCAAAGCTTCAAGTATCTTACACTTAGTGAAAAGGGAGTAAGCCAGCTGAAATTTACTGTAGGAATCAGAGCATGCACACAGGCTAGTACCCCTGGTAGCAAATGAGCTCCTTCCCCAGGTACCCTTCAATAACATCTCCCATGTGTCTAGAGACAAGCAAGGAAACAGTCTACTATTTCAGAACAATAAAAGGAAATGTAACAAGACATAACTGTTTTTCAATTACAATTACAGTTTTATTGCATTGTGCAAGATAAATGCTTGCCCTCACTCCTCCCATTTACCTCATATAATATTTGTTAAGATTGAGATTTAGTAAATAAGACAATCTTAAATCTAGTTTCCCACAGCGATAATAACCCTGCCCAACAGGGCCAGTCAGACAACAGGATGTGACAGAATATAAATCTGGCAAATAATTTAACACAGTACTGTTATTTTGCCTTTTGCTTTAGGAGTACACATTTATGCCAACGGGAACACAAAAGCAGAACTCAAAGGAGAATTCTCTAATGTAACTGTTTAAAAAAACTGACTGATACCACTGATTAACTTACAATTATTCTTTACAAGCCCCATTCCATGTAGGTAGTATACCATCAACCAGTACTTTCCATCAAATGTATCTGAGTTTAGGTATTTAGTACATAATTGCTTTCCTATAACAGTAGGCTCTAGCAGTTGTTACTCCCCCATGTTTTAATCACTTAGCTATCACTGGGATTTTTTATGTAGAACATTGTGACTTTAAAGCTGTCTCAGTCATATTGCAGGTAGAGTGCAAGCATGCTGTGATGTGGAACAGCACAGTCACAAACTTTCCCCACTCCTGTGCTGGGCTAGGAACTATTAATATATTACCGAAATCCATGTTACATTGTTGCCCTGAAACTGTCCTGGAGTTCCACCTCCTCCAATATCTTGTACCTAAAAATAGAGCTCTCAGCTCACTCCCAAGAGGTCACTAATTAAAACAGGTATTTTTAGACTCTAGGTATACTCAGATACACTGCAAGTGACACTATAAATAATTTGTGGTTTTATTTTCTTATACACTTAGTCTCTAGAAAAAGGACAGACATTTTACCTTCACTGTAACAACAACCCAACTTATGAAAATATATACTGGGTATAAAATAGAGGAAAGAATAAATCAGAAGGCATTCGATGACTTTAATCAGCCTTTCCACTATATTTGTGGGTGATGCTAGAAACAAACAACTGCAAAGCAGCAGCTGAATAGCTGGATTTACTGCATCCCCAGCTCCAACTACATTTTAAAGATAGGTTTATTTTCCCACTTTTTGCCTTCCGTTTTTCTCTTCCCTCACAATGAAGAAAGCATTCTTTGCTATCTCAAGTAAGATGTTTCAGGGAGGAGGAGATGAGGGTATCTGCAATTCCATCAAGTTCCTAAAAGCTCAAAGCAAGAAACATATCCATAAGTCCAATGCTTTGGGTTTCCCACAGCAGACTGAGTGGGTAGAGATATCGGGGGAACTTTCTGTCCCCTCGTGGGTCTACACAACACTTTCTTACCAGCTCTTCACCATGTCCTGATGCCAGATATCCCACATGCAAGTCAAAGAAGGCACGCCTGAGTCACCTTCCAGCTTGGGAAGGAACCTGGAAGCACTACAGAAGGATGAAGAAATTGCTAACATGCTGGGAATCAATGGAAGAGGAAAATCACAATACTTCATCGCTATTAGTTTTTAATACGGCATATGGAAAAAATGGCTTGTTCAATACATTGCTTACATTACTGGCTTACATAGCTGTATAGCACCTAGACGTTTTCTTGATGCTGATGCATCCACTTTCGTAAGGCTTCCCAAAGAGAAAGGCTACAGCTTTCAAAAGTTTTTTACAGATAGGGAATGTAGAGACTGCAATCACATGACAGCTAAGAACTGAATGCAGGTCTTCAAATCTAGACTAACGCTTAAATTACCATTTCTTCCTACCCTTTCACCCTTTTCATCCATAATTCCAGTTAAGCACCCACCGCGACACAGAGTAGCCTAAGAAATGCATTAAGATTTAGATCTGTGTACTTCTGCTCTTCTACTCTCCTAAATTCCTCAAACATTAGAACAAGCTTGGTAAGAAAGGGCCACTCGATAGGCAATTTAGTGCAGGATTTTTGACACTGGCACTCATTTTCTGCAATGGACCCTGTTTTTATGTATTGCACACAGTGAGGTTTTGTATTCAATGTTTCAGGAGGGCTGACCTGCTCTCTAAAGAAGGAAGATGCAGGAAAGAGAACTAAAGAAGAAAATAAGTTTAAATTCACATTAGTTAATTAGGAAGCCCTTGATCACCATTCTAGGCTGTAGTAGTGTATTTTGCTTCAGTGTAGTTTTGCAGAGAAGATAGGTGCTTTTATAGGGATGAATATACAAATATATCAGATGATGAGCTGCTTATTTTGTGGACTTCAGTTTTCCTAGTGTAAGCAAGAGAGCTGCTTTTAACCTGAACAATTATAGCAGCTGTCTGTCAGTCAGAAAGCTGTAAGCCCTTGACAGCAGCAGGTCTGGTCTCATTACAGGGAAGAAACTGAGGCATAGATGCCACAGTCAAACACAGCAATTCTCTGTGGGAGAGTTAAGCTATATTCCTTTTCCTGTGTGTAGGTTACTGTGCTACACAGATCTTTGTTATTCAATATAAAGCTAGATTAATGTACAGTTATTGGCTTCTGCACTCAGACTAATACATAAAATCCTTTTAAGTTACACAGGCTAGAGGAGAGATTTGGATAAATGTAGTAGCATTACTGTAAACTGGTTGCAACGTCCCTAAAGTAATTTAGGTTTAAGAGAGACAAAATTTAGTGACCATTTAGTGAGTTCATGTAATTGTGGGTTTTATGAAAGGTGAAGAAACATCATGAAGAAGCAACACTGAAATCCTTTGTGCATCTGTTAACCACAAAAGGAAACTGGCAGTCAGGCAGTCAGAGCTTCCCTCTCAGAATACCAGTAACTGTACCAGCCAAATTATCTATTTGGAGACCTCTACCCCATCTACTCATAAAGCAGGATTCATCACTCATCTGATTTCTTTCCCCTCATCTGCTAGGTCCTTTTTTTCCAGGACAGCTAATTCTGTGACATCTATTTGTAGGAGATATCCTCCCTGTACCCCTAGATGATGGCATGAGGAAGTCCCTTGCTGTCACTAGAATAATGTTTTCTGAATTATATTTGGAATGAGGCAGATGAAGTCAATTCAGGCTAAACTAGGAATCTGCTGACACTCCACTCTCAGCTGATACTCCAATGAAGTGGAGCCCAAGTCCAAGTCTGCAAGTGCCTAGCAGATATGTATCTACAGAAAGGTATATACCTCTAGAAATGCACCCCCTCTATCCCCATAAAAGTTGTTTCTAGAATCAGCTCATGATTGCATGACAAGCCAGGGAGCTTGAGCAAAAATGTTAAGTTTATCTGGGTAACTTTCAATCTGGAATCCACTTCCACGTGCATTATCAAAGCTATTATATATCTAGTTGTCAGTAACAAATCACACAGCCATGGCTGCTGAAGGACTGGAAAAACTAGGAAATGATCCCACTTTCAGGCCAGTTTTCTCCAGCCCCTTAGAGACAGCAGCTGTAGCAAAAGCCAGGAGAAGAGACAATCAGTTTACTCAAGTCTCAAATCTAGTCTTATTCAAGAATGAAAACTTCATTTCCTAATGACGATAATGCAGACTTCTGGAGCTTTCTGGTATGATCCATGTATTCTGCTTAAGTAGTTCCAAGGTATTTTTTTCCTACAGGCATAAATATTTCAGTTGGATGTGGGGGACGGGGGTGTTGTTTTGGTTTTGGGTTTTGATTTTTTTGCATCCCCCCCCCCCTCCTTTTTTTTTTTGTGTGTGTGGTTTTGTTTGTTTGCTTGGATTTGTTTTTGTTTGGTGGGGGTTTTTTTGTTTTGTCTTGGCTTGGGTTTTAGTTTCATTTGATTTTTGGTTTTGTTTGTTTAGCGTTTTGTTTTGTTCTGGTTTGTTTTCACATGCAGAAATGGTTGTATCAGCATCATAGTCCTTTATAATGTTCATTCACAGTAGAGATCACAGCGCTTTAACTCCATCAGGATATTTAAAGCCACTGCAATTTCTCCGTGTAGACAAACCTCATAATTTCCGACACTTGGAGATTCATCTATCACAGTTCTCGAGATCTGGCTTGTCACAGTATTGGAGAGCTTCCCAAAATCCACTGTCCTGAAATATTGTCACAATATGCAGGATTCTTCCCTGCAGTCCCACTTCATAAAAGCAGACACAAGTTATGCTAGGAGCCACCAGCTTTCAAAATCTACAGCCTTTTGTCTCCCTTCCATAAAGCTGACCTTGAAATGTACTTGCTGCAGCTATTTTCTCTCCCTCTCTCTTGCACTGAAGAGCTTGCTCTGCTCTGCCTACCTGATGTTCCTGAGTCATTATCCATGTCTTAATATCCATCTCTGAGTGTCTCATGTGCAAGTTAAATGACAGAAATTAAAAAAAAAACCCCAAACCTCCACTCTTAATAACATTTCTCAGCAAAAAAGATCCAAAATTGTGCCCTGCCATGACCCTCTTACAGACTTGTGTTTTCTCTGCCATGAGAAGCTGAAATGCATTGCATCAGGTTTCAAAGACCCGACTGCCTGTGGAGGATGCTAATCTCTTCTCAGCAGAGAGAGAATTACAGTAATTTGCAGTGCTATCAATTATTTTGGAAGAGACAGTCAGTGAATCCAGTCCCAATGGCTCAAAACTGCTCCCATGTGCCCTGATCCTTTAACCCTGGCCCTGGCAATGGGACGTCTGCTGCCTCCGTCTGCTGCGGAGTCCTTTCCACAGCCTCGAGGAGGAGGTCAGCTGAGACAAATGCTGCGAGCAGGTGGGCAGTAAGTGGGTTGGGATGAGCTCAGAAGCATCTGCTCCCGGCAGCTCTTTGTTAGCCATGGGGGAGACGCGTGAGCCACAGCCACCTCTCTCCACAGCAGCCAGAGCAACAGTTACTGCCACATTCCTTTGCTTTTCTGCTGGGACTCACCTTATCGGCCTTCCCTGCTTATTGCTACAAGCTGCCAGTGAAGACCACAAGGATAACTTGAACCCGAGCAATTCCAAAGACAGGAAAACACCTCTGTGCATCTCCCCAGAAGGTTACAGAAAAGATTTAGGAATCAAAAAAACCCCAACTTCTCCTCTTGACTACTGATATAAATCTAACAACATTTTTACTTTCTTTTTCTTTTTTTGACTAGTCCTTCCGCCAGTGCATCCTTGAAATGCTCAATGCCCCCACCTAGTTTTGCCAGGCCTGAAAAAAGCCCAATGCGATGTAGACTGTGTCTCAGACTTCATCCTGTTCAGAAGTTTCTGGCTGAGAAAAGAAGAATCCCATAAGGGCAGAAGGTAAAAGGATGATGTGCCCCAAAAGAAATGTGAGGAGAGAGGTGCACTGGGACTTCAAGACCCTCAGAAGCAGAAAAACACAGGTGCTGCCTGCTATAATGAAGCAACACCTCAAAGACCTTCTCCTTATCCTCCTCCTCTTGAGAGGCAACCACTGAGCAGTGGCATTTTCCTGAAACTCATGCCTGGTCTCCTCAAGCTGCAAGACTCATTTGTACACCAGAACCAAGAACGTTATCATCCTGAAGAGGGACACAAGAAACAGCGGAGATTTACAAAGATGCTAAAATATTAGAAGAGGTGGGAAACACATAGTTAAAGTTAGAGCCATGGGACTTTGATACAACAGTCCCACAGTTTACTGAGTGTCGCAACAGCCTCCAGAAATGCCCTGCAAAGATGTTGTGCAGGGCACTGTACCAGGCTGACCCCTCACTGAGCACCTTGACTTCAGCCAACAAGCCACATTTGGGGAGACAAGTACCATCTTTACTGATGATAAGGCACTGCTCACAAACCAAGAAATCTAGCAGCTGCAGAGCTCCTGACTGCAGGCACGGCACAAATTGCTTAATTTTGCATGTAAATGGCAATTAGGCTCTTAGATCACTTGGGCTGGAAAATTTCACAGTGAACCATCTGCAACACGCAGGAGCAGTAGTCCTAAACCACAGATTTGTTTTGCTCACCTGTAGAAACTCAGCTGCCTGGGAGCGGGGTGTCCCTTGCTACTCTATAGGGAGAAGCTGCTTGTGACCTCACATTCCAGTGATGACCTCACTCTGGTTCTACACCAATGATTTCTATGGAATTACTCTCAGTTTACTACATTATAGAGAGGAGAATCTGTCTCACTGAGAGGAATGTGTGAAAACTGGCAACCCTGAGAAGATGCCACCATGCCCTGCCACCTGCATCTCCTACGCCTGAGAGACAAGTCCTGAAGAGGAATACCTGCCAAAGAGCCTCCACCTCACATTACAAAAACTCTGGTGTTTTAGCTGTGTTGCCAGATTAACAGAAAGGCTCATAAAAACCCTAACTTGGCAGTGTCTAATAACAAGCTTTTTAGAGGCCTATATTTTTCCATAGCTGCAACTCTTCAAAAATTTAATGCTTTGTTTTGACTTGACTAAGGGCTGGAGTAGGTAGGTGGGTGGTCTGAAATCCATATGGGCCGCTTTAATTACCTTAGTCACACCAGCAGCTTCAAGTTACCACAGCATCCTGTTTTTTCCTGTTAGAATGAGAGAACCTTAAATTGAAAAAAAAAAAGAAAACAACAAAAAATCCAGTTTAATTAGCTACATACCACATTTCCCTTTCTAGAGATCCTCAGCTTATGATGTGTTTACTGCCTGGTGACTGATTTCTCTGACTAAGTTTTTGGAAACAGAGAGCTCAGCATGTTTTGTTTATTCTCTCACTGACTTGAAATAATATTTATTCCACTTCTCTGTGGTCTTGCTTGTTTATTGTTATTGAGTTACACCTGTCAGTACTTGGGTGGAAGACCTTAAAGAAAACACTGCTCAGTGGTTGATCCAATACCCTCACATGGCATCATGCAGTCTTACTCTCCTGAAGATACTCTCTGATGTACTGTAAAAGCAGTAACAGACAGACTCTTTAAAGATGCCTTTTCTAGAGGGTCACTATTTGAAATAGCGTAAGTCAATCAAAATCCCTAGTGCTTCTCCTACTCTGAATGTCCTAGCAGCACCTGCTTGACTGTTTCGCATTTCCTGAATGGATTTGGTATGTCATGGTGTCACACAGTACCCAACAGCTGTTCTTCAACCCAGAAGCAGCTACAGCTCCGCGGTGGTTGAAGTTTGTTTTGTGCAGCCTTGGAATCACCACATCCTTGCAGTCCTGAAAGAGGGTTTCCTGTCCTACAGGATGAATCACTTTCTTTTCATTACCAAAGCCAAACTTTTGCTGGGTAGGTAGTGTTTTAAGAATACTCCAGGACTGCACAAACACCACTTGGGAATGCTTTAGAACAAAACATGATTTACTTGTGTACAGTACAGCCACATTATTCATGCAAAACCAATGCCAAGAGAGCCTTGTCATAATATACAGTCTATGTAGGAACAATGAAATGAGGAAAAGAGGCCACCCGTGCACTCTCTGTGGTGGCAGCCCTCAAGTGCACCAAGAGGAGCCAGAAAAACACTGGAATGGTCCCAGATAAGCACCAGCAGGGAAATACTATGGATGGCTGTAGGGTTTGAGTCAAGCAGATACCAAGATGACCATTTAGATATGTCCTTATTCCCTTTAGGCCATAAATCAGCTTTCTCACTGGTAGAATCTTGTTTTGCCATTTTGTTCTCTGCTGGTGGTCATTTTACTAAGGCTGGAGACAACGTGAAATGTAAAATACGCTGTTATTACTGCACTGCAGCCTGCAAGGTGTGGAAAGAAGCCACCAGTATGACCACTCGGTCCTGACTTCAGCTTGTGTGGATGCTATTGTGATGGAGACTGCACATGGTGCCAGCTAGCCTGGAGAATATAGTCCAATAGGTGAGCCCCTCAAACTTCAGGTTGGCAAAGTAGAGTTTCCATGCGCTTTTTCACAAGGGATTAGTCTGCCAAAGGGCTCACCAGTTAGCCAGGTCCTTCATACACCTCCTTCAGCCACCTCCAAGGCATATGTTAAACTCAATACACTGAATTTTGAAGACAGCTCATGGGGCAATAGGAAGCTGGGGGAATTAAGTTTCTTTGGACTGGCTATGGGTTCTTGGTAGACGTGGAATACTTGATGCGGTGCCTGGCCATCTACAGTGACTTCTCCACAAGCAGTGAAACACGACAGACCACTGTCTTGACTGTACTGCGGAACAGGAGGGGATCACAGGGAAAAGAGGCACACAAGACAGTTTATTTTCACACCCCTGCTGTTTTGGGCAGTCCCTTCTATTGCTTACATTGCCATACACTTCATGTTACAGGGAAGGAGAAAGCACCAGGTTTCATCAGCCCGTGGGGTCAGACCGTGAGGTTTCCTGGGCGCTGTGTCTGGATTTGCAGTTTGGATGTAGCAGACACGGCGGATGGAGCCGGGACACGAGCTATGTGCAAGACTGCTCGTTGTTCTGCGGTTGTATTTCCGTGATCTGCCTGTGGTGTAGCCTGTACCAGCCAGTGGGGTGCTTTGATAGAGAAGGCTCCTAAGGATTATTAACGGATTATGTTGTGGTAAAAACAACAGTAAACAGAAGATGCTAATTTAGTCAAGGAAGTAATTTTAGAGTCTGTTTGGTTTTGCTACCACATTGAAAGATTAAATTAAGGAACTGGGGTTGGGTATTGCTGCTTGTCTGGGAAGTCAAGGGAAGTGGCTGGATGTGTCGAGCAATATTGTGTGTTACCAGGGGACTCTGCGGGAATCAGAGGCAAAGGTGATGCTCAGGGCTGGGCAGCACAATTTCTGACACGCTGTCACAGCATGCCACAATGTTTTAAGGCTTGTTTAATTGCAGGAGGTGCACGAATGGAAATGCCAGAACACACGTGCAATCCTGATGTGATCCATTCTGACAACTTTATAATGCAGTTTTTATCTATGGAGATTTCCTAATGCTAAGAAACTCTCAGCTTCGCTTCCATTATTGTGTTACTTCTGTGAAGCTTCACGCTTGTTTTGGCCGCTCTATTTCAAATGGAACAACTTTTGGGAAGGAAATACACTGAAAGAAATTAGCCTGACAGTTTGCATTGCACTTTTCTTGCCTGAACTATCTTAAAATCCTGCGGAAAAATTATTACACAAATACACTGGCTACCATCTCATTTTCCTATTTCAGAACTCCGAAAAAATCTGTTAAAAATCACAAATGAGGCAACTAGTAATGATGACATTCATATAGAAACTATTTTTTCAAAATCAGGAATTATTTAAATTTTTTTTCTAGTTTTTAAACCTCTAACTTTCACATTTTAAAGTTCTTCTCAGCAACCATCAGGGGAACATACTCTAACTAAATAAAAAGAAAGCTAACCCTTGGATAAGCCCGTAACTCTGACACAAAGCCTCTGGCTGCTGAGAAACTCCCAATAAAATACAGAAAGTTGGCAGTAACTGCCATAGCGAGCTCTTCAGGAACTGGTGACTGGCTGGTCTGGGAGAAAGACTGAAGCAAAGATAGCTTCATACTAGATCTAAGCCAGCACTGAGTCTCAAACTGGCCTATAAAAATAACAGGAAGAGCCTGTAAAGGAATTTCCTGATGAAAGAAGACCTTGTCCTTCAGGAACTAGGATAACCTTGTATCTGCCTTCACTGTCAGCAAGGTATGTCTGAAATCATGTAGCTTTGTAGGGATTATTCAAATCAGAGACAGGAGTTTGAGGAATTCCAGGCATTGAAAAAATGCCACTCTTTATAAGCGTGTTCGGAAAAATTGTTTGGTTTTAGCTTGCTCTGATACTCAAGGTTCCTAGAGAAGAGGTCTGAGTCTTAGTAATATCCTTTTGCCCACTCAAATCAAAAGGTAAAAGGGAAGTACAAGACATTCCTCTCCAAGGCCTATCAGGGGGGCCACAGATATATAATTCAAGGTGTGCTCCAAGGCACACCCAGCTCTATAACTGCATCACCACACAGAAAATCTTCTGCCCTTTCACCTCCTCGCAGTCTTCTTTCGTCTTTCCTTTTTCTTTCCCAACCACACACCGACTCCCCCATTCCATTCCTTCATCCCGTTCTCTCAAACCTCCTCATCCCTATTACTTTTTTTCCATCCAGTTTCTTCACAAGATTGTTCTCTGTTGCCCTCCCTTCAATTTTTCCTTCACAATTCACCTTGTCCCACCCCACAGCTCTTGTTCTGCTCAGGGTGTAGGAGAGTTGACACAGGCTTGGATTCTGAAGCAGGATCTTACAGGATCAGATCATATCCTTGAACTATTTTTTTCTGGTGCCCATTTTTACAGGGCTTTACTGTCCTGTTGATTTCTGGTGACATCAAGTCATTCTCAACAGCTGACTTAAATTCAGATCCTCTGGCCTGAGAAGAGAGTCTACCAACAGGTATGTTCTACTGAGGAAATACCTCTTCTGCATAGGTGTTTATTCTCCCTTTGTCTCCCACCTGATTTCGCGTGCTCTTTGTCTTGCAGAAGTGGCTTCCATTTTTTAGACATCCTCCTATACAATTACAGGCATTTTACATATTGTTTCCAAAACAGCCATTGCTTTGCTGCAGTCATCTCCTTTCCAAGTACTGTCAGGCATTTGGCACTTCCATGGCCTTCCAAAGGATGGCACACAAAAGCCCTCTGTCATGGGGCTTATGTAGCTTGATTTAGCTTATCTCCTCAAGTCTGTGTCAGCAGAACTGAGAGCACATCTTGACACCCTGGATGAGGGACCCAAAGTAGGTTAACTATGTGCCTTCACTTACAATGCAGCATCTGACAGTGAATGTTTAGCATCTGGTGTTTATCCATTTGAGGCTGCGGTAGTTATTTGCAGCTTAGACCAAGGGGTTCATGCTCAAGAGACTGTGACAGCCTTTGCAGAGTCAACTTGCGCTGAGAAGACGGGAGCAGGAAGGAGCTGTCAGGATCAGTGCGTTGCCCATGCATGCCCCAGGCTCCACCCCTGTTCCTACTTAGGGACATCATAATGGCACCTCAAGGCTCACCCAGAGTGAAGGGCTAACTGTGCCAGATGACACACAAACATACCGTGTGATGATACTGTTGATGATAATCTGTGGCACAAAACATTGAGGACTGACACAGGTTAGACAAAGGAAAAAGAAAGCTGTATCTTCCCCAGATCAAAGATGGGAACTGAAACAGTAGTCGTGACTTGTCAAGGTCACTCAAGAATTGAGCAACAGAGATGAGAACAGAAATTTTTATTTTTCTGAGTCACGGCTCAGTGCCTCAGTCACAAGACCATCCTTCATCTCTTACCCCAAGGGAAGAACATGTCATTCCTATTTGCTTACCTAGCAGCAGGCCTATCTACAGGCCACAGGGTCCTTCTGAGCAAGCATGGTACCAGCGAGAGCAGAGTCTGAAGTAACGGAGACACATGAGAGCTTGCCTTCCTGCTGGAGGCACATGACACAGCTGGTGTGCATTAGAAAGGCCGCCTGATTCCTACAGCACCCTCAGATTTCGTGCCTCATGAAGTCAACGGAGACAAGGAGAATTCGCAGCCCGATCCCCCTCAGATTAGGTTTCTGAACATTTCCTTTATGCCATATGGAGAGAATCTGAAGGAGAACTCAACAGCACAGATATTTTCCTGGCAAGCGGACGGACCTCTGAAGCTCTCAAGTGGTCCCAGAATAAACTTCATGACTTGGGAATGAACACTATGTGCTGACAACGTCATCAGTTCACAGCTTTAAAGGCAACCTTCAGGGCGGCTTTTCTTGTGTCCACTGCCGTGCTGTTACCCAGCCAGATATTCTGGAAAGAATGCCAAGGGTTGGCTGGGATGCATCTGTGGAATGCCTCCGTGGGCATGCATGGTGGTGGAGACATCAGCTGGAGCATCAACAGATGGGGCACTCACCCTTGAGAAGCAGATGTGAGTCAGAGCTTCCTGGTAGGCAGAATCCTGCTGTTCCTAGCACCTCTAGATGGGTTCCCCTCAGAAATCTGGAATCTCACTGAAGGGGGAACGGAGGGGTGAGGAAATCACTGGGGCACAATATCGGTGAGGAATTGTAACAAACACAGTGATACACTTTAGTCTGGTACAACATAGCCAGACAGATTATGGAAGGCCTTACAGATATCTAAAATAACCACACAATGAAAAAGCAGTAACTCCTATTAAGTGATTCTTTGCAGAAGATGGCCAGGGATTTAAATGGGAAGAAGACAGTGGTCAGACAGATGGTTTGGGATGCATGCTGGCTAAACAGAAGTGTGGAGGATTAAAAAAAGTTATTCTGATGAGAGTGGATGTGGGGGCAAAATCCTGGCTCTGCTGAACTATGAACAGAGAAAGATTTAACTGGAGTCTGGGTTTGGCTGCAGAGATCTGCTGTGCTTGTAAGCCTGCAGGAACTTTCTTGGTTTTGCTCATAGTCTCAGCATGGCAGATGTACTGTACTGCCATATACTTCAATGCCATCTAGACCCATTTATGAGGAAAACCTCTGCTAGGTGGAAACTACAGATTTCTAGTTACATTATACACTGCATCTCCAAAGTCTTTGAAACTTTGGGGAAGTTCTTGGCTTCAGACAGAAAAGCTGAACAAGCATAGCTTCCCCTGCTCCTTCACGTGGTGCTGTGAGCCATTTCTTAAATATCTTCAAGCTTTTTTCTGCATGAGGACACGCACCAGCCCACTCAAGACCAAGTTTCATGATCTACACTTCTACTGTAATGTAAGTTTTGCTTCACACTCTTATCAGGTCCCAGGCAGAGGCTGTGCAGCAGAAGCAGTAGCAGGAACTAGTGTCTGTCTGCAGGGATGTTCGTGGGCTCAGGACATTTTCTGACAGTGGGAGAGCAGAAGCAGCCATGGAGCAAGACAGTCTGTCTACAACAGGGAGCCCCATTCAGGTCCTGGCCTTGCCTGGTTCAGTCTCCAAGTTTGTGACCATTTTTCTTTCCTGCAGGGGGAAGAGGAGTAAAGGCATTATTACTGTCTTACTCATATCTGCCCCCAGTTTTAGGAACAGATCAGTAACTGAGGTCAAAGCTACAAGCAAAAAGCTGGTGACAGATGAGATGGGTAGGATTTGTAATTGACATAGAAAAATCCTGGTGTCTCCCCACCGACATCAGCTTTTATCCTTGAGGATTCTCCCACCTGGTGGAAAGCAGCGTAGGAGAGCATGGCAGAAGAGCTGTACGTAACCGCAGACAAACACACACAGACGTTGCAGCTGCCTGCCATCACATCTTCGAGCAGACACAACCTTTGCTGGAGTTTAGTTCACTGCTTGTTCCCTTCCTCTTTCTTGTGCTGTGTCCCCATACCGTAAGGTGATGCATTGCCACATCACCACGTACCCATTAAAGCCTGTGATGACAGTCCCCAGAGCCATTGAACTCCCACAGCTGCTTGAATCACAGGTCAGAGAAGGGGTAGCAGGAAACGGGCAGCTGGAAATCACCAACAGAGAAGAGGATGTGAAAACTAGGCAGGAACACACATGCAAGGAAGAGAAGATCACGTCATGGGATCACCGCTTTCGACCACTGGACCACAGGGTTAGAATCTCTTGCTGTTATCACAATGTGATGCCTCAGATAAAAGGGGATGAGCCCACAGCAGTCATTTGGCTAATGGGGAAGAATCTTCCTGAACAAATCAGAAAGCTTAGCATGAAGCTTTGCAAATGAGCAGCTGATGTACGAAGTGAGCTTCCCTTTAATTATCTTGTCAATAAAGGCAGTGATAACTCTCCTGAGGGTAAGACTAGGGTGCAGTACTGGAGACAGTGAGATCCAAGCCCTCAAGTCTTCGCCATAGTGTGTGAGCTTCCCAGCTATGAGAGAAAATGGAGAGAAAAGGGAGAGAATGGGACAGATCTGTGGCCCCAGCTTAGTCAGAGAGTCTGTGATACATAGCAGGCAGAAAGCTGATCAAAAGGACTGCGCTGAGACAGAATACAGCAGTGTCTCTTAGCAATCCAGTCTTTATGAAAAAAAAAAAAAGTCAAAAAAGACACAGCTCACTGCTTTTCCTTTATAATCAACTAAAAATTAGGCTAAAATTTTGTATATGCCATTATCTTTTCCTCTTCTGTTTATATAATGAAACAGAACTTCCTTCCTCTCCTTTTTGTTGTTGCTTGCAAGCAGGGATGTAGGTGTGTATTTTTTTTCAGTGTGTACTTTTATACTATTTTGAAGAAAACCTTTAATGTCATACCAGGTACCTGTGGTCTTTGAACAACAAGTTCACAAGCACTGATGTGAAATACCCAGCTTCATGTCTTTTGCTTCTCTTGCTTTTTAGGAGCAGATGTGCTCTTTAGGGGAGAGCACATCTAAATCTCAGGCCTCTATAGCAGTCTCCAAGGGACATATACCTGTGGCATAGATAGCACAAACCCTAAACTCCTTTCAATAACACTCTCTTTGGACCCATTTTAATCTTTCTGCGGGGTGAGGGCCAGCTGGGTAAAATGTCATTTTATGCCACCTTGCCCTGCACACTTTTCTCCATGACAAATATTAACTTGATCCATCTGAAGATCTGGTACATTATGATTAATAATTTCTCAGACTCTTATGGCACTGACCACATTTATACACAACTAAGTCACTTTCCTTTTGAGCAATTGCACTGAAACTTACATCCATATAAATGGGACAGTGACAGGAAGATTGTGAAACGTAGGACCTACTGTAACTGACTGTACAGCCAGATATCATGTTCACCATATCACAGTTGCTTTTGAGACTGGAAAGACACACATGATGAGAAAGGTCTCCATTCTGATCACAGTTTAGACACATAAAAGTCCTGATATTTCAGAGAAAATCTCCCTGCTCAAACCACCAGGCTTGCACAATCTTGCTCACTGATTGCTACAGTGGCATTGACGGACCCTTTCCACACTGCACATAAATTTTGTTTCTGGAGACAGAGTAATTACAGTAGAGTGTGAATGATATATATTTAGCTGTTTTTCCAAATCAAAGCACATGTAGAAATGAGCTGCAGCTCACTCTGCCTGTAGAAGGATACACACATGTGATTTTCCTTGCATTATAGATCCCTCCAGAATAGTAATTTAAGATAATTTTAACAGTCTTACATAGCAACTGCAGTATCCTCTACTTTTGCTTTCTTTTCTGTCAACTCTTCTTCTCTTCATGCATTATACTGACAGCAGTTGCATGTGGCCCACTGGCTCACATGTCAGCACGAGAGGTTTGTGACCTGCTCTGTGGCACCCTTGTCCCCCTAGATGGTCTTCAGTGGATCATAGATTATATTCATGTCATGATTTTACTCCAGCTGGCAACTAAGTACCACACAGTTGCTCCCTCATTTCCACCACACTGGGGGGTGGGAGGGAATCGGAGGAGTAAAAGTGAAAAAACTCGTGGGTGGAGATAAAGACAGTTTAACAGGTAAAGCACAAGATGCACACGCCAGCAAAGGAAAACGGGATCCATTCACCATTTCCCATGGCAGGCAGGTGTTCAGCCATCCTCAGGAAAGCCAGGCTCCACCACGCCTAACGATGAGTTGGGAAAACAAACGCCATAACTCCGAACACTCCCCGCTTCCTTCTTCTTCCCCCAAAATATTTACTGAGCATCGCATCGCATGGTATGGAACATCCCTTTGGGCAACTGTAGTTGGCTGTCCTCACTGTGCCCCCTCCCAGCTTCTTCTGCGCTCGGCACTGTGTGAAAAGCTGAAAAGTCCTTGACTACTTAGTAAACAACTAAGACCTCAGTATCTTATGAACATTCTTCTCATACTAAATCCAAAACACAGCACCATACCAGAAATTAGGAAGAAAATTAACTCTTCCCCAGCTGAAACCAGGACAATGCACCAGCTGTGCCTGGCAAGGGATGTGGAACACAGAGGAGACAGGGGCTGTAATGCTGCAGAGAAAACACTGAGCAAAAGCTGCCTGCTGAGGGGAGCAGGAGGTGGGAATTAATTGCATGAGTTTTACCCTTGATGAGCAAGATCTGGCAAGCCTGTTACATTAGCTTCTATCTACTCCATAAACCAAGAAACCTACCCAGGGCTCTCCCAAAGCCATGCTTCCCATTTGTACGTGCATATTGCCTCAGCTAGAGTCACAACAACTCATTGTCTTATGTTCTTCCTAACCATGCCTGTGCTGTTGCTGTTGCTGTCGTGACCTACAACTGTGAGAATCGTGAGAGTGATGGATGGAGTAAATGGAGAACCATGAGAAATTAGAGGGCAGAGGCTTGCAGTAGGGCATCCAAGCCATGTGCTTCAGGTGGCGAGGAGAAATGAGTGAAGAGGACATGAGTGAACTTGACAGAAGCACTGTAGAATAGAAGGGGAAAATGAAACAAGGAAGAAAAACTAGCGGAGACACTGGCTTTGTGGTTAGGCAGGGAGTAGGGATTTGGTTGACAATCTGTTCTACTATGGACTTCCTGAGCAACTTCATGCAAGTCATCTCATTGGCCTGAACGTCAGTTTCTCTTCTGTAAAAAGTTTCCCTGAGAAGAACTGTCACAAAATGTCATAAGGAGCATAAATGCAGCATGGCAACCACCTTGTGACTTAAAACAGGCTGAACAACATCCAGAAAAAAGAAGGCTTTCATGTGAACAGCCTCAACAAAACTCACAGTTCATGGGGGAAAGAAAACGAACAGACTTAGAGAGAGTTGGGAGTTGTTTCTGTCTGTCTCCATGACGGGTCTATACACAGTATATGCAGTTACTATGCTTTTACGAAGCTCTTTCAGCTTATCTGTTGGAATCAGCATCACAGGGCTGTGTGCTCAATTTTCAAACGTGGTATTATCTTGTGTCCCTCAGTACCAGGGAAGGACAACGGCCTTCTGCTGAAATACTATTTTCCTTTCCATGCTGTCATTCTCTCCCAACCAAGTATTTTCCAGTCAATCATTGTTTTGCACCCCAAGTCGTACTGGTGTGGCTGAAAGCGTAGACTTAGGTTTAGGTGGAGGGGAGACCTCTTGGATATGTGTGCCACCAAATTGACTTGTGATTAAGCAAATATATCCCTAGGAACCATTAGGTCACTGAGTGATGTCACAAGAAGCCACAGCATGAACTGTCTTTCATTTGAGTGAAATCTTAAAGCACACTGGCCTCCTTTCCTCACCACTCCCATTAGATGGCTAGAAGCTTTCTTCTAATTCCCAGGCTTAGTTCCTTTATGGTGAGTTTATACCCACTTGTTCTTGGGATACAACTGTCCTTCAGCTTTAATATCTTCATCTTCTTCTGATTTCTATACCCTTATAAATTTATAGAAGGAAAATGCAGCCTATCTCATCCTTCTTTTTGTTGGTTCTAAACGCTGGTCTCTCTGTCTTTTCACATAGGCCAGGAGTCTCCCTCTTCTTGGTATCATCTCCCGCTCTTCTCTTGACCTGTTCCGATTGGAATACACATTTCCGGTAAGCAGGCAACAAGACTTGAACTTCGTTTTTCAGATGAGATCTCTTCTGAGTCCTGCACACCGCTATTCCTCTCTCTCTAGATACTTTGTAGGGTATTATTTGCCTTTTCACAATTGCAACATGTTGGAGCTCACAATCACCATGTAATGACAGTGTAAGATATTTCTAAATGCAAGTTTTTGTCCTTGTCTGGCATTTCCAGCTGCTGAGCCACCATAGTGTTGCTGTTATGGGTGCTGATACATTTCTGCATATTAAACCTAACGGACTAGCAAAGCCAGTTACTGAATTCCATTCTTCTAACCTGATACCTTCCCTTTTGGTACAACCTACCTTTGTCTCCCCACCAGCCAGCTCTTTATCTGCCTTTTAACCTTTTCATAGCTTTTACTTTAGCTATTAATTTCACATATGTCACTGTGCAAAGTACTTTATTGTTATCTGGACAGATAAGATCTCTATCATTTCCCCTATCGAAAACAGTTGTCTTATCAAAGAGAAATATCGAACTATTCGGGCATGCTCTGCCTTTGACAAACTAACTTTGCATTGTACTTCATTATTAATTTGCCTCTGTGTTTTTTATTATTCCCTACACAGACTGGTTCTAAAGCCGTATGCACTGTGGCAGTCAGAAGAACGGGTCTGGGTTTCCCTAGATTACGCCCTTTTCCTTTTCTTAGAGATAACAGAACTACTGCATCTGTTATTCTGCAGTCAGACAGTGCCACCACCAACTTGATAAATTAATTAAAAATCCGCCCTGGAAGACTTGCCATTTTATATGCCAGCTATCTCAATATTCTGAGATATTCTGGTCCCTGTGACTGGAGCTGATCAAGATGCTTACGTTCTTATTTCATCTTGAGTGCTGTCATTTCCTTTTCTATACACACAGTGCTTGCCCTGTGTTCTCCACTGTCAGAATTACTCAAAACCGAAGTATTACTTGTTTAATTCATGCTGTCCTTGGGTCACACCGATGATCCCCTCATTACTCCCCCCAAGCATGTACAGGTCCTTTCCATGCCATGTCACGAAGGAATTGTTTGTTGTTTCTATTACTCGTCTTCGCAAGGTCTGTCTCAGGTTGGCCTTTGGTCATTTTTAATTAATCCTTTACAGTTTTAGCCCGCTTGCCCCCCAACACACAGAAACCATTGCTGTGACCTGCTGCTTAGTTATGGTGCAATCTGGGCTTTCTGTGTTCCCATCACTCTAGACATACCATCAACAGAATCAGCTAGAAGCCAACATAAAAGGGATGCCACAGGTTTGCAAAGGGATGCATGGGTTTAATATTAGTCACATTCTAAACTATTAAAAATTAAACTTCTGCAGCAAACATGTGAAGATACACCCTAAATCCTTCACTAAGGTTTAAATGAAAGCATTTCATGCCCATGACCCAGTTGCTCTGGGTCAGGGAGAAAGAAACATTTTCTCTCCTTGCCTGTTCTACACGTTCACTTATTTTGTAGATTGTCTCTTTTGTATTTTTAGAAGTGGATGTTGCTAAGGCAACAAAACTAGCTGAACATTTTGTTTCCCAAAGAACAATACATGTTTAAATATTCAGGCAATTTTCCATTGTTCAGCAGGAATGGTGAGATCAGTCAGATTATCCAGACCAGATGAGGGAAGTTTAGGTTGGCTTTCTGTTATGTTTAAAATCCTTCAGTGTGCTGACAGCCATTCAACAGTTCCGTCCAAGGAGGATCAATATATAGCAGATACATAGACTACCCTCCATAATTGGGAGAAATGTTTTATTCCCTTCTGTTACACTCCACACAATAAAGTAAAGCAAGTATGTATTTACAGCTAGCCAAGCTACACTCACCCCAGTGTTGAAGCTGACACAAGACCCGCTCATGCTCTGAACACAGAACATCAGATAATGATAGTATCACACACATCAGAAGGGACAAATAAAAGATCTATCTGATTTATCATATCCTTCCCTCTTGCCCAGTCTGCGGCTTTCAGGCATGTGTGTCAAACATCTGGAAAAGATTTTGAATAGTCCTGCAGAACCAGCTGTTTGCTGGTACCCCCAAAACTGGGCTGGTGATGGGATCCTGCGAATGGTGCTCACCCACATGTACCAAGCCCACTAGCTTGACTTCCCAGTTGAATTTGCACTGGAGCAGATTATGGGGGGCTGGCACAGCCTGTCCCACTGTCTGGTCCGTGATGGCAGGAACTGCCACCTCCTGAGTGGCTTGGAGCAGCGTGTGGTGTCCAAGCCCTGGAAGAGAGCCAGAATGATGCACTGAGATACCTTGAAGTCTTCTGATTTTGACCTGAACATTTCCTGGGATGATCAATAAGTGTGCTTAGCTTCACTTTCCCGACTGGCATTATGAGATGGCTAAACCTGTAAAAACTTGAAGAAACTATGATTATGGCCTAAAAACGTTTTTTCAAAGAAGTGCCAAATACTATTATAGAGCTGAGAAGAGCAGGGGGGAGAGGGGAGAGAAGAAATAAAGGAGATTAAAAGTGTGAAAGTGGTCAGCATGTGAGGCTGCAAAAGACATAGAGGCACAAAAAGCATGGCACAGTCAATGTAGGGGATGTACTCCCAGACCTGATCTGTAATCCAGAGGCAGGGAACAGCCTGATACTAAAGGACGGAAGGTGCAGAGGAGAGTCATGGAAATTTAAGTGGGGAATACAGGACTGACACTACTGTCAGTGACAGCAGAGATGCTACACAGTGGAGCAGGCACTTCTCCAATGAGTGACACACAGCACATGCCTGACTGACTAGTGTTACTATGGGAAGGAGCATTTATTCTTTCCAATACATCCAACTCTGGAAATGTGAACCTCCCCCTTCTTTCTAAATACCTTTTCTGGAGATGTGAGCAGTACACCATTAACACTGGATGGCAAGTTATCAATCTGAAAAGAGGACTTTAGAAACCTCTTTGATTTTCATCATTTGGTAGTTTCTGTGTGCGTATTTGTGCTTTTTTCTGTCTTTCTCTTTTTAAGTTCCTACATTAACTACTCCTACATTTATACAGTCCTAAAATTATATTTGGCCCTTTGAAGGCAACCGTGAGGCTGATGTGCCCCCCAGGGAAAATGAGTTTGACACCCCTGACATGGAGCGTGCAAATACTTCAGCCTAACAGCTAATCAGAGCAAAAAGGGCTGTGCTGTTCAAAAAGCAATAGCAAGCTCTCCTACTTTATCGATGCCAGATCCAAGCATCCCAAACAGCAAGAGAAGTGTCCTAGGATTGCCAAAGGTACTGGGTTGAAATGGTAGGGAGAATTAGTTTTCAGGAAACTCGCTGGTTCCTAGGATGATGGACAGCTAGGCAAAGTCTGCATCACTAGAAAAGTCAATGAATCGTGGGTTAGCCTGACATAGCCATATAAGCCACAAAAGAGCAAGATGAGCCATGAAAGTCCTAGCCCCAACACAGGCTAAACTGTTTGGCTCTTTTCCATCCCATCATTTTTCCTGAAAGACAGGAGGAACTGGCAGATTAGATGTGTCTGGGGGTGGGTATATATCACATAATGGGTAATTAAACAGCTGCCCAAAATGGCAAATATAATTTGGGATCAGTTCCATTGCATCTTTCCTTTACAGCCCTCCCTCTTCCTGCACACTGTCCTGCCAACCTGACCTGTCTCCTCAAGCCCAGGGCCTGGCCAAGCTGGAGGACTAAAATGAAGGTAAAAGTCCAAAACAGGGCTCATGGGTAAGAATGCTCATTGCTCTTTAGTCAGAGACAAGGGTCTAGCAGATGCTTAGACCTAGGCAAATGGAAAGAAGAAATCGGTCAGAAAAGGGTAACTCAGAGGTCTAGCAATGAGACAGATTGGTCTGCCCCAGGCTGCCAGTTAGTAGAGGTTGTGGAGAGTCCCAATTCATCACACTGCAATACATCTGACTGCACAAAAGGTGATAGTTTCAACTTTTGCCCACAGCCTACTGAAAACTGTGCAACCAGGGCATGCAGCACCTGAGCTCCATGTTTCTGCGAGGCAGCCAATTGTAGGGACTGAAGAAGGGAAAAAAGAAGTGGAAATTGCAGACTGGAGTGGATTGGGAGAGCGTGCCAAAGGGACAAGGGACAGGGAAATACAAGCTGTGCTTGCTCTCAGTGTAGCCTATTCTCGGAGCATCAGCAAACAACAAAGTCTTTGTTCCATCCTTACTGACTCTCTAAATGTCAGTGTCTCTGCTCCTACCAGGTGGTACCTATAAATTATTCAGTCACCCAACTACATCATGTGCCCGAAAAGGGAAGACTGAGCTGAACAGGAACAAAATCCAGAAGGAATTATGTTGATTTAAGAAAGAGCACCTATTGTGTAAAGAATCAGCTACTTTCTCACCATGGACACCCTCAGGAGAAAGAAAGGGGGAGGTCGCGCAGCAGTACTGTTGGATCAGAGCCAACACAGTGGTGC
The DNA here is from genome assembly GCA_013399365.1 of Pampusana beccarii. NCBI lineage: Eukaryota > Metazoa > Chordata > Aves > Columbiformes > Columbidae > Pampusana > Pampusana beccarii. The sequence continues at coordinate 140,901 of VWYH01004264.1, read as the reverse complement.
AACCACAGCGTTTGCTGCACCAGCCGTCTGCAGTGAGTCTCTCTGGGGCAAGACTGGGGAGCCCAGGGATGTTGCAGTCCAATTTACTACACATTGCACAGAACCTGGCCTAAGCCAGGCTTAGTTTCGAGACTGGGCATTGCCAGTGATATTACTCATACCACTTTGAGCAATCCACTTGCCCTCCATCTGTCTCGGTTTCTTCACCTGTGAAACAGAGCCTGGTAGTGGCTTTGCAATACATGACTGCTTTTCCAGCCCTGGCTTCTCCACCTGCTGTACAGCTGCCGGCACGGCAGTCTGCAGGTGGGTCTGCTTTCAAGTCTGTAGCCTTAAGGGAAGCAGCTTTCACCGTGGGAGATCATGGTTATATGAATATATGAACAGCGCAGTCAGTGCTACTATTATTATTACAGACAGCAGCAGCGGCTGATACAGCCTCTCAAAAAAGGTGATAATGGCCCGGAGAAGGCAGGTGGTGCAGACATGCAAGTCGTGCCTGCCTACCACTTTCAAATCCTGTTTGCATTAATACAGGTGAACTCACTGCAAAGTGGTTTACCCCTAGCTTTCAGTTAGCCAGGTGAAATCCCCCCTCTGAATATGACACAAAAATATCTGACTAGTCCTCTTGTGACCATTCCCCAGCATACTTGCCCCATGACAAGGATCTGTGGCCTCTGCACCTGGCTGTGAACGCTCCATCCGACCTGGGAGAACCACCTCTCTCACGCACAGCAGAAAGGACACTTTCCAGAAAGAAGCATCCAGAAACTGGGTTGAGAACAGACATTGTTCTGCACTGGGCAGTGAGCCTCCCAAAAGATTTTGATTATCAGTTTACCAAGGACAGCAGCTTTCTATTGAGTTGATACAAGAAGCACAGCCATGGTCATAGGAGTTTGTATGGATGAGATTACTTAATCTCTCTTTTTTTTTTTTTGCACACCTACTTTTCCAATTTCTGTTCTTAATAAGCATTTAGGGAACAGGAGGACTGGGAGAAGAGAGGATGAAACAGCCAAGCTGAAGGCAGATGCTTATGTCCATCTCCTGAAGCAGCTAAATGAACTTCCTTTCCATACAGAAACTCGACTTTTAAAATACAAAAGCAAGAAGTTAAAAATAAAGCTGTGACCTCCCTGTTCCCGCCAATAGAGCAAGCTATTGGCAAATGTAAGCCATCAAAAAAATCACATTAAAAAAAAAAAAGCTGCAAACCCAAACTTGAATGAGAAGTTTTTCAAGAGTGAACAAAAAGGAGTTTTGGATCTTACTCCAGATTTCACTAGTTCCTTACTAGGCGGACACAGTCTGGATTTCGGTGCTGTGAGTAAGAGGCGTTACACAACTATGCAAAATGCCAGAGATGTGGGGGCAAAAATCCTGTTGGGGCTCAGGTATTAGTCTGGGGCTCTGAAAATATTGCCGTGATTTCCATCGCAAATCCACTGAGTCACAGAAATGTTAGGGATTATTCACACTGTGGGAGGAGCCCAGGGAACACAGATCTGGAAGGAGACCTTCCGCATGAGCCAGTTTCTGCTTACAGCAAGCAGGGAGCGCTTTCTGGCCTGTCTGCAAATAGCCTAAATGGCCTTTCGATGACTGTACACCACAAACAAATGTTTTCACACACATAACCCCCCTCTACCCTACGTACCTGTGTACAGGGATTCCTTTGTTATCACCCCAAAATGTTCAACCAGTTTGGCTCTCCTAGAGCTGTTTTATACTACAATGATGCAAAAAACTGGCAGCAGATTTATCCTTACATTGGCCAAGCAGACTGGAACTTCTTGACAGCAGGCCCAGAGCTGAGGACACAGAGAGATGAGAGAGAAGGATCTCCATACAGGAGGGGATCTCTACACAGGCTTGAACAAGCAGCCCTCTTCTTTGATTTCAGAGCGATAATAATCTCCTCTGCAAAACGACAGCTTAGGGCTCAGCTGCTGCAACACTGGTTTTGGAATCAAATTACTAGAAAGGTCAAAATCATTAACATGTGCTTTAGGAAGAGGGAAAATACCAGGCAAAACCTGTAAGCTTCCACTTCTGAAAGATGCCCTCTGGACTAGCAGATGCTATTATTTGCTTCATTTCACTGTAGGCAGAAGGGTGTCCTCTCACCAAGGGAACAGAGAAGGAGGTCGTTCTGCCTAGAGGTCTTTCAAAAATGTGCATAGTAGGAGGAGTCTCTTGTGACTTCGTAGAATTCAAAAGGCACAAAAACCAGCATTAGAGGGAGTGAATGAATAAGTTATACCCCTCTTAACCTGGCACGGCCTTAACCTTTGCACTCTCTGTAGGGTCACTTTAGCATTCTGCACTGTTGGAATTGGTTGTCCCAGTGTTAAAAATGTATGGACTTATTCCCACATACAGCAGGAGAGAGCGAATATGGAGTTGGTGCTACACCCAGAGAACAAGACCAAAGAAGAGAATTTTTCTCATGCCTCGATCACATGGCTTGGCGCGCAAGCATAATAATGGTTACACTACAGTTCTTCTTTAACAAGAACTGTTAATAAATAAGAGAAAAGAGTAGACAAAGGCTTCCGCGGTGTTTGAACTACAGCTTTGTCTTGTTTACCAGGCACTTCCGTGAGGCCACCTGAAGACACCTAATGCCTCAGCAGTGCATTCATCGTCAAGGTAGACAGCAGATCGGAGCAACGTATTTCCTTTACAAGAGTGTTCCAACGAAAAGTTAAAACATCTATCAAGAAACAGTGTAGTTCCTACAAGGACCTGTATTTTTAGGTGCTTCATGCAACATTTGCCTCTTTGAGGTAGGCCTCACTAAGTAAAAGCCGACTCTACATTCTCCAAAATATGGCTAAGACAACAATGAACACAAGACGATCTCTGCCTTAAACTTTTAAAGTTTAACAAGAGAAACAGTGTACTTACAGGCTTCTCTCCCATTTAACTATCTCCTTCCGTGTCAGTAACCTGTCTCTACATTTCATTCCCCACCTGTGCTCTCATATTTGTTGTGTGTAGTCCTGGATGGATAGTAGGATTCCCGTTGATATGATAGTTCCAATGTCTCTAAAGTAATCTGGCCATGAAAAATCATCTTTCTAATCTTTGAGAACGCCATGTGTATTAGCTGCAGCCTTTGCTGTATGAATCCTCTAGAGCAGATTCAATTTCACACAAGTCTTAGCAAGACAGACCATCCTAGCCTAGGAATTCATACCCCTACAGTCTCTGCTCTTCAGAGAGGCAAGCAGGGAAGTTTGGTCTGGGAATTTGGAGGTCAAATGCTTTGCGTGGTCTTGTGTTATATCACGCTTCCATTTTGTACACCTTTTTGAGCGGAACTGCATATTCACGCTCAGTGTTCACCTTCACCTGCAGCATTAAGGTAAGCTTTTCCATGGCATTTTTCCGTATCCATTTCCCCTTGACCCATGAAAACCTATCACCTGAGTTTAATGAACCATTCAACTTGGCTCAGGAGCAGGTTATTAACCCCTGTCCTCAAGACCACTCGTTTTCCAGTGCTTTTCCATAACTTCCCTTGAGCTGCATATTCTTGATCGGCAACCTGCTACATCAGAAATGACTCCTCACTGAAACAGTAAATACCAGGTTTAAACCCACCTGCAACGCAGACTGATGACAGGCATTATTTCTAGTATTTCTACGGAGAGAACCAGACCAGCTTCCAGCTACCCAGAAGAAAATGTACACCTGGGGTACTGCAGGGCTGAGGACCAGGGAGGTGATTGCAGAAGTCCTACAGCCTCGCCTGAGCGAGCACACCTTTTTAAAGGACACGCTCCACTACAGCTTGGCACACTTGTATTTGCTCAGCCTAGCTTAACCTGACCCAAGGTCATGCAACAGTAAAAACGTGCCCTTCATGCAGTGTCCTTTTGTGAGCGTTCACCTTCGCTGTGTGCTTTGAATGCTCCTTGTTGCAGTTGCTACACGATTATTCTCATACTCATCGCAGAGCACTGTGGCATAGCCTGAGTTTCTTTAGTTTTATTACTGCTTTGTGTTGCATTATGTTAGCTACAATACTGCCACTGCAATCAAGTATTTTGTTTCACAGTCCAATAAATGTTTGAAGATATGAATAATTACCCTATTTACCCTTCTAACCCGATACACAAAACTTACAGGCTCTTGCAAGCATCCCCACCGGAGAAAAAATATGTCCAAACCAGAATATATTAGGGAAGACGTTGCTCTGTGCTCGGGAAGGTTGTCTAGAGGTCACACTTAGTTTGCCTTTAGTGTTTTAGAAGGGGAGTGTTGTGAACTTTGAGAAGGGGGTAGCTGCCTCAGGACAGCACCTCCCCGACTCCACTCTCTCCAGTGGAGACCCCTCACTCTTTAGACCTGGACAGTCGTTCGGGCCGGAGTGAAACAGCTGCAGTTCTGACCTTGCTCTCACCTTTCCCTGTCACCACAGATTTCTTTGACAGCTAGTACTTTTTGGGGTGTGGGGGCAGTGGAAGGATTGTGTTCATCTGACGATGAGGTCAGGACTTGCCTTTGTGCAGGAATATAACAGATGTAGTGAAAACACTAAGTCCTCGGCTCCGCTTTTCTCTCTGGGGATTCTGGCATCCAGCGCCTTCATGCAGAATTTCCTCAAGGGGTGGGAAAGTCTCAAAAATAAAAGAATTGGCTTCAGGCCAGCACTTGGTCCTTCGCTTGTTCAGGCAAACTCCTGAGATGCCCTATATGTGAAATGAATTGCAGATCTCTACCTCCGAGGGAATTAGAGTTAATAGCTTAATGTTCCCACAGAAAAAAAAAAATCATCCTTGCAGGCATTTTGAGCAGCCTCACTGCTGGGCTGTGTATTTCCTTAATGCAGTTTCAAGAGATATGGTTGTTAGGGAGAAGGAGTAGGATCCCATTTTGTATGCAGATTTCAGTGCTGAATTGAAGGTCTTACAGTCTCATGATGCTGGAGCAACAGCAGCAGTATCTGGCCATTCCTTTTGCAGTGGTCATCAGATGACCTTGAGATTTACCCAAATGGAGCAGTACAGTTTCTATAAATATCCCGTTTTACAGGATTGTGTTTTCAGCTGTATCAGAGACAATCCTAGTGAAGAATCAATTCAGTTGGGCATACCTTCCCTTCACTCTCACCCTCCCCCTCCACCCCAGCCCTCCCTTAATCTGGGTTGTAAAAAAAGCCTCCGAGATTTCTCTTTCAGCACTGACCTTCTGAGCTATCATGATGAAGATAGGAAGAGGCTGCAACCAGACAGTGAAAAAAGAAGAGCCTTTTGCTAGCAGGGAAATGTGTGAGTAATATATACACTGTTGGACAGTGGCCAAATCAGTCTAGTAACAGCTGTTAGTTCCCCTTACTAAGAAAATGATCAAATGAGAACGAGAAGCTGCAGTCGGGTGTCAGAAATGCTGAGTCGCAACGGGAGAGTGCTGCATCTGATGGAAATTTACCCAGGAGCCAGTGACCTTCACACACTGGGGATGAGGACCGAGGGCTGCAGGGATATCCTGCCCTCACTCACACGCTGCTGTACCACATCCATGTCACTGCCCAGAGAGAAAACACCTTGAAAAATTAGGCCAGAAGATGAGCTGAGGGGCTGTGCAAGCTTCAAGACAGAGTAGGCTGCCAGGACAGCCTCCATGGCGTGAAGCGGGGTACTGGTGAGGTGGCCCCCCGGCACTACCTAGTCTATGGTGATTACTTGCCTCAGGTGGTTACTTGCTGCTCATCTGGCTCTTCCCCTGCTGCTTTGGACAAATGGTCTTGAAACGAGACCATTGGGTCCAGCTGACCCACGCCTGGGGCTGCCTCACTTGGAGACAGCAGGTAGCGAAGGTGACTTCACAGGTCTCTGCTTTTAGTGCTGACAGACTGTGGCTTCTGTCAAGCTAGAGCTTCCCCAGGGGCTGCTTCAATGCATGCCCTGTAGCTATTTTTGCATTTCAGGCATCTACTGTAAGCAGAGCGCAGGAATACTCCGGCTTCACCCTTGTCAGAGGGTCTGAGGTTTGGGCTATCACCAGAACATCTCCCTTCCTCCTCAGTCCCAAGTACTTGGACACAGTCCATGCCTTTGCCTGCAAGTTTGCAGCCTCTCCCTGAAAGATGGTGTGGAGTGGGGGAGGATGTGCCATAATGCCAGAGGACAAAGGATGCAAGGCAGTAAAAAGAGTTGCAGCTGAAAAGAGGGGACAACTACTTGCATCGAGCTGGAAGATGGGAAAAAAGGGAGAAAGAGGTAGCTGGTGATGCAATGATGGGGATGCTGGCTAGATGGTGCTAGCACATACCCCTGTGCTTCTGTCAGGGATTAATACAACATTATTACAGCTTTTCCTTTAGACAGAGGTTTCATTTCCATTGCAAGAGCTGGAGAAACTATTGCCTCTTGATGGTATTGCTAATAGAAAACTGGTAGTCCCCAGTGAAGTTCTTGTCCTTTTCAAAGACGAAGGGCTTCTGGAATATAAGAAAGATAATGCTCTTTTTGCAGCGCAGAGGAATGATAAGCAGCCGACTGTCTCAATCCAGTACTCCTGTGCTGGCTAAACATGACACAAAATACGATATCTGCCTCACGTCATCCTTGAAATCACCCCTACTTCTGCTGTACTGCAGGGACTTGTTCATAATCCTCTGAACTGTACCCGATTAAGCTCTCCTGGCGGTGCTAATAGAGCCGGCTTCAATCACCAAGGCAACAGCGGGCTCCTCAGCCCCTGGAAGGAGCGTATCCACAAGGTGAGGTGAAGATCGCGGCTCAAGAACACCCGATCCCACAACCTACAGGTTTTCCTTTTGTACATCGCGCTTTTAGTTTGGCTCTATCCTGCTTGTGGCATCCGTGCTGCCCTTCAGAAGATCCAAGTCCAGGTACGAGAGACCCTGTGCCTACTGTGATGAGAAACCAGTGGGCTTCTGGGACACCTGCTGGTGGACCGGTGCTTGACACACCAGGTCATGAGAAGTTCAGGCCTGCAGAAGGACTACGGCCTAACTCCAGAGCTTGGATTAAATGCCTCCTAGCCCTCTCAGTTAATATCTTTGGTGAACAACACAGCTAAATAAGATCTTGAAAGTAGGCGCAGACCTAAACCAAACTCCCTATGTAGCTATGGTTTACAGAGAACCCAGCCACCACTAGAGGGAACATAAGGCCACAATGAATGACAAAATTATAAGATTGCTCTCTAAAATGAATGCTGCCAACCAGAAAATACTAACAGATGTTGTCCATTAAAAGTAGAAAAATATATCTGAAATATAGACATCTCCTAATCTGGCAAGAGGAGGAAGTGGAGACTGGAAATGGAGAGCAAGCAGGAATTTCCTATCTTTGCTTGTCCTCCAAGCCCCATCATCAACGCTTCCTACAGGCAGAAGAATAAAAAGGGACACCTTACACTCAGGTCTCCCTGAAGCTGTTGATAGGAGGCCGGAGTCAGTGAGAAACTAAGCCAATAAAGGCTAACCCGTGTCATGGAGGGGCACAATACCACAGTGCCAGTGGGTTCCCACCAAGGTCTGGACTCCCAGGAAATTGGGCAAAGCTACAGCCTAGGACAGTGTATATTTGAGTGAGGAGAAGATATCACCTTGATCATCTGTATCAAAAAGATCCCACAAGCATCCCGAACTCTCTCCTTGCAGTGGGCACATTTTGCACGTGGAAATAGAACCAGCTGTGTTTGCTGTCCTGGTCTCACTCCCGGGTGCTCTGTGGACACACAGCTCTGCTCTGGGCTGCACTGTCCAGCCAGCCTTGCCATGCACAACAGCGGGAAAGGAAAGCACCAGAGCAACCAGCTAGAAAGTGGCAGTAAAAATTTGCCCAAAAGGTTAGAAACAACCTCAGCTTCAGCAGCTGGTTATCCAGCACCGAGAGAAGTGGGAGCAAACTATGAGCCTAAAGCGTACAAATCCCTGAGAGTCCTTGCCTGTCCTCAAGGTTAGCAAGGAAAGGGCTTCACCAACCCCTGGTGCTGACTGCTCCTCCAGAGCTACTGACACTGCCACAGATACCCTTTGGCCCGTGCTGGGACAAGAACAGGGTGCTTTCCCGGGTACCAGGCACTTCACACCAGCCCTCCTGCTGGCTGATGGTGCAGGGCAGCCAGGAGCCAAAACAGATACCAGGGCAGAGCTGTCCTCACACAGTAATTCTCCCTAAAGGTCAAGGCTGGCTGAATAGCGCTGTGGGAACAGACCTGCACATCTGAGCAATCCTCCTAGGACAACTTTATCTCAGAGCTTGGCTATGTGTGGGAATGATGTGCTGGGGAAGAAAGCGCGACTCCTTTGTCATTGACAGGGAGGTCTCTGGGTCTCCTTTGACATAATGCTGCTGGTGAGATGGGCTGATGCCACAAAACACAGCAGTGGGACCGATGCAGAGGTCAGGGAAATGCTAGCATGCAATTTCAGGTCTTCTATAGAGAGATAATGGCCATTTGCCTCTATGTGGATCCCCGTTCAGTTTTGAAATTTGAACCCTGAAAATACTGCAGTGTAGCTGAATCCAAGATCTGGAGTTGGGTTTCTCCATAGTCTTTTCAGAGGAGTGCTTTAGGATTTTTCCATGAGACCGCACTCTACCCAAAGAAGAGCATTATGGACTCATCCCATGTAGCTGTAGACTCCCTTTTCAAATGTGTGGTTATCAGCCTGTCTTGACCTGGTCACTATGGGAAAAGAATTTCTAAAGCAAAATGTCTTTTCACAGCAAACTAAGCTTAAGAAAAAAAATCCATATATATAGCAGCCTATTAGCAGCTTAGACAAATCTGGCCCATCTGGACTTCAGCCATTTCTGGAAGGTCAAGTTTTGCAATACTTTGGCCCCAAAGATGCCACTGGGAGCTTCGCTCTTGATTTCTGTGGGGCCAGGGTTTATTTCAAGGGCCTTTCATCTCATCAGAAACTAAAAGCACTTCATACACTCGGTACACACAGGCCTTACCCACCAATTCAGGGAAATGCTGTCTCTGTGGGATAACCATGGGCTGACAAGACATCCACATGCATATAAAATCACCATGTAAAGTCCCTAATTTTTGTGAAACTTTTTGCCTCCAAGAGCCATGCAAATTAAGCAGTTCACCTTCCCTTCCCTCTGGTGGAAAATAGGCTGAATCAAGAGAGGAATTACAAACGGGACTTGACAAAGTGTGTAATTCTTCAGAACAATTAGGGCCACAGCATGGGATAAAAGCTGCGCAGCTCACCCGTCTTCCCTGTGTTCACATCTTAACATCTGCTTGAGAAGTTTGCCACTGCCCTACAAACAAGAAATGGCTGAAGCACTTGAAGCATGCAAAGGCTCATTCTTTAATGAACTGTCTCTTAAGCCAATCCTTTTTCCCTGGAGCCAGTTTGATGCCAAGATGATATTTCCATACCTTCGGCAGGTAGTCAAACCTGAAGAAAGGAGGGCAGAAGTGAAACAGTGAAGCCACACATTATCTTAGCATAACCATACTTATGCAGGTAAGACTTAGGGATGGGGAGAGCCCATGCCTTGCAGTAATGGAGAGAAACTTGCTCACATCAAAGTGGTTCACTTTAGTATCTGTGCTGCAGATTGTCTCTGACAGTCCCTAATTTTGAAGGGATATGTAAACATATATATAGAGGATAGTATATAAATAAGAAGGGATATATAAATATATATGGTATTTTACTAAATAAATTCTTTTTTGCACACCTATTACCTCATACGCATATCTTTACCTACAGTGGGATAAGAGTTGTGGTGGCTATTTGAAAACTCCAGTAAAAAGTGGTTCTGTCAGACAGCTTCTCACTCTGATGTCACAAAAACAAGGCTGTTGCAGGTTGTATGGTGACAGTCAGTGGACCTCGACAAGCCATGAGATAGCTCAAGGATTGCTGACTGGTGATTAAGCATTAACAGACATCAGTCAAAATTACAGCAAAACAGGACATCGGAGAGCAGCGAAACAAGATCCTGCTGCAAAGCACCAGCAAGGTACAGAAAATGTCACATCTAGATGGCAAGCCCCTTTCCCTTCCTACTCCTGTCAAATCCTGTCACCTCTGCAAAAGCGTTCTCTTTGCAAACAAACAAACAAACAGGGGCGAGGCTTAGACAAGGCGGAAAACTGATTTTTCCCTCTTGAGCAAGAGACAACATCAGCCTGAAGAGTCCAGCAATCCATTAACATTAAGCTTACATGAGCCACGTTTTCCATGTTTCTAAAATACAACCGAAGTAGCTAACATCTCTTAAGTGGCGGGAATCCAGAGAAAGAGGCAAGCCAAAGCAAGGCCGGGCAGTCCTCCAGCAGACTGGTTTCGCTTCAAAAGCTGAAATGCGTTTAAAACTTTAAGGGGGAACAACAGGCCAACTTTAGATGCTGTTTCACCAACCATACATGGATTTCCAACCTGATGAGAAGTTTCTCTCTCCAGATTAATACTCCACCATTAGGCTGTAGTTTAATACATATGAACGACACCATTTAAGCAACTGGGACAAGTTTCACCATTCCATTAATTGCATAGCTGACATTGACCATTTCAGTATACTCTCTGCTCTGCACACAGGGCAAATTTCCCCCAACACAGTAACACATCTACTTATTTATCAGAAGCCCAAGGTAGAAAGTAGGGAGGATTGCTTTTCCAAATGAGGAGTGCTTGGGGAATTCCGAGCAAGGTAGAATGTAACTATCATCTAGCAAGAAGTGACACAGACATGTATGGATGAGCAATTGTGTGTTTAGAATAAGGCTGTGACGGCCTTGTGGAAAATAATATAGCAGGGAGATTTTTCGTTCCACCTGAAAACTACCATTTCCACCAGTACTAGAGCATCTAACATGAGGCTGCTGATCCACTTGCTATTGGCTGAATTCCTTGAGAATCTCCCATCCATATCGTCTACTCCAGTCACTGATGCTTTTCCTGGATAGAGCTAATTGGAACACGATGCAGTCGGATCGGCTGGTACCCCGCTTATCAGCACGGGACTATTCTTTCTAATGGCTCTTTTGCCTTGTTCACACGGGTAATTTGTGATGTGAAACAAGTGAGAAGTAAAACAGATATTTGAAGTAAAGAATTATTTGTCTGAGCACACTCAGATGAAAGACACGGTTTCAAAGACCTTGTGGTGCCTTTAGGAGAGAGACAGGGGTTGAGGCCATTTTAGGGAAGATGTGCACAGCCAAATAGTGATCTGCAGTGCGCATGCTGCATTGAGCAGGCTGAAGGGGAAAGGGGCTGTAAGCCTGCTCATATCAACCCAGCACATAGGGGAGAGCTACCCACAGCATAAAACCACTGTCACAATACATAACTCTGCTCTGCTGACAGCATTAGTGAAGGAAGCAAGAATTGATTCCGTTTGGAGACTGAACTCCCATCTCTATCCAGGAGTGTATGTGAAGGAGTAGAAGCACTGGAAAAGAGTAGAGGAGTGGAAAGGAAAGAGATGTTCTTCTCTTACTGAAATTGGCAGCCAGCTTCCCTGGTGTCCTTACATTGGCAAGGAGCCTCCCCTCCTCCTTAGCAGCTGCCCCTTGTTTCAATGCATTAAAAACAAGATAACAAATCTATCCAGAAAAGGCATTTACACAGTGCCCAAAATACAAAGAGTGCCCACATCAATACAAATCAGAATTTTGAATTGGCTATTCTTACTTCACAGTGTATATCGCCCAGAGTTTTTTGAAAGAACCACATGCAGAAGTTACGTTATTTTGGGGGAAGGATAAAAAAAAAAACAAAAAAACCAAACCAGAACACTCAGACCCTAAACTCTTGCCTTTATCCAGCTGCGTCATACACAGATGATGGTCTTTTGGGGTTGCACTGAAGGGCAAACACTGAAGAATTCATCCAGAAAGCATTTGTGGGGTTTTCGTGTTTTGGTTTTTGGTTGGATGTTTGTTTTGTTCGGTTGTTGTTTTTCGGTTTGGTTTGTTTTTTTGTGGTTGTTTGGCTTTTGTTTGTGTGTGGTTTGGTTTTTTTTTTTTTTTTTTTAATTTATTTCAATGTGGGAATAACAGAAAGAAAATTTGTATTAGGAGTCTCTATTGAAATACAGGCTCTCATCCCCACATACTACTGCAGATACTCATATGACAGATACAGAGTCCAGAAGGGCCCAGAGAACACTGTTCTCCAAGTCTACACACACTGTTTGCTCCACAGCATTTCAGAATGACTTGTTTATAAGGCAAAATGCTAATGGCCTATAACACAAAGTTAAACACCAGGACTATAATGGGCCACAGGAAAAACCAGGAGAGATGAGAACTACTGCCAGTGCCCAAGGCCTCTGAAATGGCTGGGAGTTTGCTATGGAAATTTCTGGCTTTTAGCATGTAAAAGAGAATTAGAACTGGCAGCGTGCAAGTGCTCTATGGCATATGCATAAATGAAAGGAATGGTTGGGGATCAGACCTAGATTCACAAAACTGAAAAACAAACTCCACTTCTAGGGGTAAGACCTGCTGAAAGAAAGGATAAGACAGTGGCAAAATGGTAGAAGGAAAAGAAGACAGGAGGAAGATTAGGCACAAAGGGAGGGACTGGCTAAAACCAGGGGAAGAAATGGTGGTGACCTGTTTATTTTAAATGCCAGTTTTGTGATAAATTCAGTGCATGACACTGATGACAAGTAAACATCACCATGCTTTTCCTCAGTTTCCCACATCTGTAAAATAGATTCTGTACCTCAGAGATATAAACGCCTCAGAATTCTTAAATGGAAAGTGCCAGAAAACTATAAAGTATTACAGTGTAAAAAAGTATCAAATAGGCATAAAAGGGAAGAGCCAACCCAGAAAATAATCGGTGGTGATTGTGGAAAAATGTCATTTAGGGTGCCACAAAGAGCTAAACCATTTGTATTCTTGAAAGGAAGCATGGCTGAGAAAAGCAGTTCTCTATCCTTATTACCACTATGGTTCCCAGCAGACCTTCCTACTGAAAGAACAGACAGTGTAAACAAATAAATGCTGATGTGATGGTGATAGTGATTGATGGAGGAAGATCAGGATCCCATTGTGTTCAGCACTGTGAATACCTAATGATCCTTACTTGGGAGTCTCATATTTAGACTGTAAGAGACAACAGTGGATAGAGTAAGCTGGTAAAAGATGTACACACTGCAATGAAATTGCTTTTTCTAATTGGATTTCATCTTGGTGAAATGATAAGTGATCCCATCGTCCCAGCCTCGTGTTTATGGCAGTCTGGATCTGTCCGCCGTGTATGAAGGCAGCCAGCAATTCTCTGCTGTGGAGGGCAGAGACTGTATCAGGCAGTTCGCAGAGCAGTATCTACATGCAAATTATTTTCTCTGCAGTGGATAACAGCAAAGAAGGAATATTTGGCAACGCCCTCTCCAGGTTCTTCACTGTTCCCCAGAGAGCCTCTGCCTAAGTGAACGGCACTTACAAGGTGCATTATTTCCTTATTCCTGCAGCTAGCGCATTAATTTTCCTGCAGCAGCGCAGGGATCTTAGCATGCAACTTCGGACCTTGCCAGTCAGCTCGCTGGAGTACTGAAGCAAAGCGACGAAGGCAATGCAGCGAAAACGCTGATTGTACTGAGTCCAGGAGAAGCGCTGTTCGTATTCAACTCACAGCAGAGCCTGTTGCGACGTCATAAATCCTCCGTAGCAGCCAGAGCGGGGCACGGGAGAGAAGCCCGCTGCCTCTGCTTTTCGTGCACAGCCTATTCTCAGCGCCGTGCGTCATGCTCTCCTTTGTTGCTCTCCGTCACTTCTGCACAGTTCAGGCAGACTCAGATACAGATTTGCAGGGTTGTAAGTTAGAAAAGGCCTTTTCCATCATGACCCAAAGGCCACAAAAGCCAGGGAGTTTCTTGCTGTCAATCCATATGCTTGTGCTCTGAATAAATTTGACGTAAGAAATACGGAGCTCCCATGGTGTCAATATTAACAGCAATTTTCAGAGTACAACAGCACTTTAAGCGAGGAAAAAAAAAAGGCAAGGCTCTTGGAAGAAATAAAAGCAGCTGTAAATGTCAAATTCATTTAATGTCAGGAAATCATGTATCTAGAAAGACAGGTTCATAGTAGTTACTATAACTGCTGGGCAAGAAACAATTTTTCATTTTCTGCTGAATAGTTCTTCCGCAATAGGGCAAAACAGAGACTCTTGTGAGTTTTCCTTTGAAAAGACAGAGAGCAAGAAGCAACAAATAATTAATAGCTGGGGAATATGGGCATTTTCTTGGGGTTGCAAGACACTGATTGTCAAATCCATGGTAATAGACAGTAACTTTACAACTGACCTGATAGCATCAGGCCAGAAAGACCAAAAATTAAGAGAAGGCCAAACAGGAACATGAAGAGGCAAAGCAATTTACTAAAGGATACAGAACAGTCTAGCGGCAGAGCCAGCTTCAGCTGTGACTAAACCCAGTGTGTCAGGATTTATTAGCTCAGGACTCTAGGATTTACTAAACCAGCAGCTCCCGCTGAACTGCTGATATTCTGAAGCTTAGGTTTAAATACACTAAAATATTGTTGGAAGGAAGATATTAAAAAGGTTTCAAGCAATTAGCACAGTTCTTTTATTGGGTGCAAGGTTGCCAGGGCATTTGGAGAGCTGCAGCACTACTGGGCTAGGGACAGTGATAGCTCCCCAGGCACTTGGTCTAAGCCAGTGCTGACATAAAAGAACATTGATTCACTCTTTTTAGCTGCTGAGTTTTGCATCCTTCATAAAATAACGAGGTGAGAGCCGGGAAATGTGCCTAACACAGGCTGAGAAACAGTCTTTGACTTTCACTGCATGTGTGGCGTGTATCTGCATTCGTATTGCTAAATATTCTAAGGTCACAGAGGCAGGACATGCCTCCTAAAGTGAAAAATATACTATTTTCAATATAACACTTCGAAGGGCACAGTTATAGAGGCAGCTACAGAGCAGAGAAGTGCAGAAGTAGTAGAACAGCAGCAGCTTTGGTTCTGTTACCATGTTCCTCTGGTGACAAAGATATTACATTGCCATGCATTGCAGCTTACACTTTCCGTTTGAGGGTGCCAAAATGAAAGGTTGTGCATTCTCCATCTTTGCAGGTTTTCAAGACTGGATAAAGCTATAAGCAACCTGGTCAGATCTTCAACCAACCCTAATTTGAACAAGAGGTTGAACCAGAAACCTCCAGAGGTGCCTTCCAACCTGAACTACGCTGTACCCATTGCAACATGAGGAAGGTGAGATGTTGCTGCCCATGGCTAGTAGAACAGCAACTTTTGGCCCTTATTTCCTTCAGCTGGTGCCAGATATTTGATGGTTACTGAAGACAAACTCTTCCATTTTCCATGCTTCACCAGAAAGCATCACTGGGTATGGCCACAGTGGCAGCTTAACCTAGTAGTGCAAGACTTATCCTCACACTTTTCTAGTCAGCTTAAATCATAAGCTCCGGAAGCAATGGGTGCTGACACTTTGCATTGTGCTGCATGGACATAAAATTTAGCCAGGCATTTAAGTAATAAGCAGAAATTTCTCCTAATCATGTCATATTCCCTTGAAGGCAGTCACAAAACACAAGCACAAACTCTTCCACTAGTGCCTGTCGTGCCTGCTTTTCTAATGTCTCATCTTATGAACAACCCAAAGACTTAACTTTGTTTCCAGAGATTTTTGAGAGTTCTGCTGGTCCTTTTTCATTCTTTCCATGTCTATCTTTACATTTACTGGCAACAATTTTCTCTTCATTTGTCAATATGAAGCAAATAATAACATCGAGGTTACGCATTCTCAAGGCTGCTCTTCCACAGACCCACAGTGTTCTCTGATGATGAGCAGTGGCTGTAAATATGCTAAAAGTGAGAAGAGAAACTGAGTCTGCTGCCCTAATAAAGCTGCTGGAGCTCTCAATGCAATAAAATAATCTAGAGTATAGCACAAAGAAAAGGAAAGGATTCTGTGGATGTGTTTGACAGGCCATGAGAATTTGATGTGATTAGAAAAGCTGAAAGCAGTAATAGCTATGTAGGCATTTTCCTGCTCCTTAGTGAACACTGCTGGGATGTAGCACGGTGTCAGGCACACCAACAAAATACAAGAGTGCTCTTACAAAACTGGCCTGCCATGTGGATGGACGTAAGACATGATAAGGTACGTGGTACAAAGGCGGATCTGAGTGTTTGGAAGCTGAGAGAAGGCTCAGGAACTTTCATGGCTTGAGCATGTAAAGACCAGATAGTGAAAACATGTTTCAAGGGCTCTCTTAATGCTTTTTGTGGTGATGAGGAAGGGCTGATCAGTCCCAGCCCCATAGAGAAGCTGAACTAAGAACAGGCAATTTGTAGCAACAGTGCTTGTTTTAACTGCTTGCAACAATAAGGGGGGTGAGAAGGAAGCATCTTGTGGATAAGAACCAGTTATGGCAGCATAGAACTACTGCAAAAAAAGTATGGCCTTATCCTAGAGGGGTACGGGTGCCAGCTTTTATGACCTTGGGAGTAAAAAAAAAAACTGTACCTATACAGGAAGGTACAGAATAGGGCAAGTAAATATATTTTTGGTTTTACACAAACTCTATCAGAATGGTATCTGAGCCAGGGCAGTGTCAAAGCTGCCTGTCACAGTAGTTCATCACCCAGCTGAACCACAGGACCATCAGGATCTTTGTTATCTGACTGTGCTCTATTTGTTTGGACAGACAGAATTACTACAGAGACTAGGTGTCAGATATTGTTGCACTCTCCCTATACCAATTTTTTGTTTGAAACCCTAGATATTGCCCAGGGGAAGGCAACCTTCCTTTCAGCTGTCACTGTGCTGCCACCTCTGCACAGCAGGTGGACAGGAGCTGCTCCTAATTAGCCAAACAGAATAGCAACAAGGATGACCTCCAGCCATGCCCTGCTTACAAGAAAATGAAGCAGGATTTGTAAACGACATGTAACGGGGGCCTTGACAACAGCAGTTGCCAGTCACACTTGGAGAAAATCTATAGTCCCTTTACAAAGGTGAGGAACTTGTAGCATAAGGAGGCAGATCTGAGGCCTCACCTTGAGTTCTGCATCCAGCTCTGGAGCCCTCAGTACAGGGAAGACATGGACCTGTTGGAGAGGGTCCAGAGGAGGCCACAAAAAGGATCAGAGGGCTGGAACAGCTCTGCTGTGAGGACAGGCTGAGAGAGCTGGGGTTGTTCAGCCTGGAGAAGGCTCTGAGGGTGCCTTACTATGGCCTTTCAGTACTTGAAAGGGGCCTATAAGAAAAACGGGGACAGACTTTTTAGCAGGGTTTGTTGTGATAGGACAAGGGGTAATGGCTTTCAATTAAAAGAGAAGAGATTCAGGATAAACATGAGGAAGACACTTTTTACAAGGAGGGTGATGAAACACTGGCACGGGTTGCCCAGAAAGGTGGTAGATGCCCCATCCCTGGAAACATTGCAGGCCAGGCTGGATGGGGCTCTGAGCAACCTGATCTAGCTGAAGATGTCCCTGCCTATCGCAGGCTGGATTAGATGACCTTTGAAGGTCCCTTCCGCTTGAAAGTATTCCATGATTCTATGATTCTATGGCCTAGCTTTCATCCACCTGCCTGAGGTATCCACAGCAGCAAAGATGGCCAGTCTTAGCAGCATGAACCGACGGCCATATAAATGGGCAGGGACCCAGGTGGTTTTGAACTCCGCAGTGCTCACAGGGGGAGGAGAAGTCCCAGGCAGAGGGGAAGGGGAAGAGAGATGTGCACAGAGCAGCGGGGCTTTTTCTGAGGCTGGCCGGACAGACCATGTTCTGTGGGCACAGCCACGGAAAGCCACGTTTATCATCCACCCACACAGACCCTGGGACTGTCAGCTTGAGCACTCCCATTAGCAGCATCCCTTCTCATAACCAGCAAAGAGGGGTGACATGAGGGGAGGAAGGCGGCTGAAGCAGCCCTGGGACCTAGGAGGACACAGGGAGAACAAAGCAGGGTGAGACAAGGGAGCTGGATTACAACAGCAGGAGCATACCATTGTCTCAGTGTGAATGACAACGAGCTACTTCTGGACCAGGACAATCTGTCCTGCAGTGAGAGGGTTAATTTTGTATTGGCAGAGACTTTCCTCAACTTTTTCGCTTCCACCGTCAAATCTCTAGGGCTGGCAGTTGCTAATTACAATAATGCAAGGTGACAGTCACATGAGGAGTAGTGGAAAATCCAGAAGGTCGTACCACAATGAATTATAGTGACAGGATACAGAAGCCCCTTCCCTAAATTTTCTCTCCCCACTACTTCCCCCCACCATCTGCAGCATCACAAAAGCAAAAAAGTAAAGAAAATACAAATCATTGTCATTACTAGAATGCAAATGGACGGAGGGTGCCGGGAGCTGGGTTTCAGTGGTTATGATGTCACTCCAGCTATCCAAATTCACAAACCATATGGCCAAAAGGGACCAACTAATAATCTGCTTTTGTTTCCCAAATAACATGAGCTGCCAGATAACACCCAGCTTTAGTGACTGTTAGAGCAAGATCATTCTGAACTCTTAAGATTTTATTTCAACACAAAGAAGACCGCACAAAGAAAGCACAAAACTGCTACAGAACACCACAAGCTCCGAGTGTTCACTCAGCACTCACTTTGCACTGGCCTGGATGATCCTGCAGAGATAAGGTCCTTTGCATGTAAAACTGAGACACTCCTAAGTCACATTCTTACCCTTTATCCCCCTTATCTAGCTCAGAGAAAACTGGTTTTGGCTCAGCCCCATTCCCATGACCAGCAAGCGAATTACAGCTACTGCTATTCTCACATCAAAGATCGATTCAGCCCTGACCTCAGACTTACCCCATGGGTCTGTGCAGAGTTATTATGAGTGATTAGTTCAGATTTTCCCCTCCAGTATTTCACAGCGATGTTATAATCTGTAGGTCCCGCTCTGTGCTGGAGAAAGCCATGTGAGAATTTTCTAACTATACTAAAATTTGGTGAAGGAGAAATCTGCTCGCCATCCACAATGGCTGGTTTCCATGACAGTTGACTGACACCTTAAAGCTGTTCAGTCTGACAGCTACAGTCACACCCCTGGAAAAGGGTGGCCCATATTAAGCCTCAGGTCAGTAGTCCATGGATTTTGAAAATGTTACAGCTGGCTGCTCTGGCCTTTTCTAAAAAGGTTTCCCATGGATTAAGCTGAAAGAAAAGGCAACTGGGCTGTACATGTAAACAAGCTTTGTGTGAGACTTGCAAAATAAACAAAATAGGACTTGCACCTCTTTTGTACCTCTTCTCATATTATAAACAATACCTCAAAAATACTTCGATTGTTTTTTCTAACTTCTGCATTAAAATTCAACATTTTTCCTACACATCTTATCACAACAGACTTTCTCAATGCTTCAAGAATCAGCTGAAGCTACACATTTTTGAGGCCAAACTTAAAACAAGTTGAGAGAGGGAGAAGATAATTTTTTGTGGATCTATTTAAAACTCCTTACGCATTAGGTTTAGTATCAAGTTCACTCAGAAGTCCAACAAGCCCACTGGAGAATAAATCTCTTTCTGAAGAAGTCATATAAAGTTTTAGAATATTTCTGTCTCTGATGATCTGGTGATGACTGCTCTTCCAAGAAAGCTCTCCAGCTATTAGATAAGATAGATATATAGAGAGATAGCCAAGCTTGAATTTAGCCCAAAGACTAAATATAAAGCTATTATATTAGAAAATATGAGATCTTCAATGAAAAGGGGGATTCAGTTACTCAGCTCATGTATAAAAAGGTCCTTGTAAAATGCCACCTGCTAAATCTGTGAGGAGGTTCGGCAGTGACTCAGCCTAAAGCATTTGGGTGCTGAATCAATGCCACCTGAATTTCCTGTAGCCTCCAGGCTTTTTTTCTTTTCTTTCCACAGCTTCAGCTTTACACACTGCACCTTTCCTGATTAGGCTTAGTCTGGGACTGTAGCTAGAGACCGGTTACGGATTTGAAGCATATATGCTAGAAGTTATAGTGATAAAAACAACAACAGCCACAGCAATAAGAAAAGACCTTTTTTTTAGCAAAGAGCACTAGGAAAAAAACACCTAGCTTTTAGCAGTGACATGTAATTGGAAAAATATCGTGCCCTATCCTGACACTTGAAACTGTAATTGCAAACACTCATCAAATTGGCTTTTCCTCATTGTAACCATCCTGGAAGAGTCACTGTAATTGCAGCAGCTCTGTAATTTGCAACAGCTTCAGGGAATGGATTTATTAGCACAAATGGTAAGAGTTACTAGAACAGGGCAACTTTTACAGCCTGATGTGCGAGGTGGGGAGGAGCACTTATATCACTGCTTTGAAAAAAGCCTGCATTACAATGATGAAATCATGCAGGAGGTGATAGAGCCGGAATCATCTAACTTCTTCACTACCAGTGGACCTGAACAAAAAATACATTTTCTGTTCATAAGTTGTGCATGACTTCTTACTATACATATCTAAGAGTCAAATTACACAGTTCCTCATGCCCAGATTCGAGGAGTGGCTGTATCAGAAGTAGTTAAATATCCCCTAGTTAATCTCTTTGAAATTATTTCTGAGGAGAGATCTGTGGAAGTCAGTAATGATGGCAATAGGCTCCTGCTTTATTAAATGGCAGAATATTCTGTGTAGACATTCTAGGATGCCCGCACAAAACCTGCAGTTGATAAGAATGTCTCTCCTTTTATAGCTTAGCTCGCTTCCTCTCTCCAGCTTTTCCCTGCTCAAAGCTTTGTGTGAGCAGGGAAAGGTTTGTCACAAACGTTTGTGACTGTCACTTTTGTACCCATTTTGGGGGGTAATCTGATCTAGGAATGGTGATCAATCTATGAAACAGTTGTTCACCAATTGCTTGAACACTACTTTTTCAAAATATTAGATTTAAGAGTGATGTAAAAAATTATCATGGCATCTAGCCAGTTCCCCAGACTAGGAAAACTTGTTTCAATTGTTTTTTTACTAATATTTCAGTTCAGCTTCCTTACCCTTTCCTCAGAGCCTTTATGACTTCAGTTTTGCATTTCCTGTTTGCTTCTGTTACTTAACCCATTATTTAATACTACACATGCAGGCAGTAAGCTATTACTAAAATAATCCAAAAGGCTTATGATAACCTTGGTAAAATAGCACTGTAGCGAGCACTTTTTTTCTCCACAGCAGTATTCCAGGTGATGTTGCACCAGAATTTTCTAGAGCTGCTTCCAAAGAGCAAAGAGCTTTGCAATATCCTCTAGAATCACAGGACCTTAAGTAGCAGCTTCCACTTTACAAAGAAAGAGCTGTGCAAAGTAGAAGATGAACCAGCATCTCTGTAGGGAAGTAACAGGAAGAAGAGTATGGCAAAAGGTATGTTTTCCCAGGGCTGGAGTCTGATCCTGACAGTCAAAACGCTGGAGTTTAAAATCTGCTTCTAGCCCTGTGGTAGTAGTGGACATCGGGCAGAATGCTGGACCTGCTATGTAAAATAAGGGGTTTTTAACCTTTCCTGCTTTTCAAGAAGGTGATTGAGGTACTTTGAGATCAAGAGAAAGGTACTAGAAAAAATATCATTAACAGAAGGAAGCTTTGACAAATTAACTCCAGCCTTCACCATATAAATGACTGAAAGAATGTAATAACTTTGAGCTAAAAGATTGACAAGGATAATCTTTGTCCCTTGTGAAGCACAGCTTTCTAGCAGCTTCATTCTTCCCCACACTACCAAGGCTTCTCATTTCGCAAACACAATAAAGGCATCCTAAATCCTCACACTTTTATAAAAACTGACAATGCAGGTAGCTTATTTAAAAACAAACCAACCAAACAAACAAACAAAAAGTCCTGCTGCAAAAACGGCATGGAAAAGTAATCAGTAATTGAATTCAGCTTTTAGTTCCCAGATCGTGCAGCTTCCCTGACTCATCCAAGCCACTCTGCTTTATCAGAACTGCCAGCATCACTCTGAGACAGCGTGTAATAAAATATGGAAAATGTGTTCAAAACGTGCGACCTCACTGATGCAATGAGCTGACATGAAAAACACTTTCTTCTCACTGTGAAATGCCACGGTGCAACTGCATCAGCTCGGAAGCAGACAGATATTGCTGTGGCTACTTATCACTGCTTCTCCCGCACCTGGTTTGTGAACAGAGGACTTCAGGGCTCAGGGGATGCACACTCAGCCTCCCTCACCAGCACAAAATGCAAAGCTTCACTTCTGGCTATAGTCCAGAAAAGTGTGGGATGGAATCACTCTCATGCACCTAAAGACTGAAGTGCTATGAGATAACACCCCTATACGCTCCTCCTGCCCTCATAGTGGGGAAAAAAAAAAGGTTGCCCATGAGTCAGACCTTTGCAGATGCACAAACTTCAGCAGCACGGCTGCTCCAATAAAACCAGGTCATGCTCCTTTCATGCAGCTCGGTTTTGTAGACACAGGTCTAGTTGCACCCGTCAATGACCAAGTCTGAATCCCTGCGGTTCTCATTGCAGCTCTAATGTCTCTATGTTTGTCGAATAATAAATAAAGCTTTTCTGTTCTTTCTCCTAGTTTAGTATAGAGCTTGTGTGCTAAAATAAAACCCATTAAGCTGGCTACTGTTATTCATTTGAGTAGCAGGGCTGCGCCTAGGATTTTAGCTCAAAGCACTGCAATCTCTCTGCATTTCATGGCTGTGACATGGCATGGTAAGAGAATACTGCAGCATTTCTCCTAACAGCTCCAAAGCATTAATAATGCCTGCAGAGCTAAGTAATGCTGCATCTAGTATCTGCAGCAGGAGAGAAACACAAAATAAATCAGGTTGGAAGGGACATCTCTCCTAAGGCCTCTAGTCCAAACTGTGCTCAAAGTAGAACTAATTTTGCAGCTCTAATTTAGAGACAAGGATGTTGTGCAGGACAGGATCAAATACTTGGCACAAGTCCAGGTGGATGACATCAGTTGCTCTTCTCTCATCCACCACTGCTGTAACTCCTTCACAGAAGGCCATCAGATTTGTCAGCCGTAATTTGCCCTTAGTGATGCCATGTTGACTGTCACCAATCACCTCTTGATTTTACATGTGCCTTAGCATAGTTTCTAGGAGGATCTGCTCCATGATCTTGCCAGGCACAGAGGTGCGGCTGACTGACTGACCCAGGTCCTCCTTTTTATCCCTTTTTAAAAATGGAGGTTATGTTTCCCTTTTTCCAGACGGTGAGAATTTCACCAGACTGCCATGACCTCCCAAATATGATGGATAGTGGGTTGGCAACTTCATCTGTCAGTTCCCTCAGGGCCCATGGATGCATCTCACCAGGTCCCAGGGACTTGTGCACCTTCAGGTTCCTTAGATGGTCTAAAGCTTGATCTTCTCCTACAGTGGGTGATTTTACATTCTCCCAGTCCCTGCCATTGCTTTCTGTGACTTGGGTGGCATGGCTAGAGCACTTACCAGTGAAGACTGAGGCAAAAAATCCATTATGCCTTAACAAATAATCATTTTCATCTGCCATCATTGGACGAGACAGAAATTAAATATTTGGTTTTGCTGATTAAATGAAGCATTTCTAAGAACTGATAGGGAATAAAATTACCAGCCAATGTAACAGATTCCATGGCAAGGAACTGAAAACGAAAGGTTAATCCTAGCACCTCATATTTGCTAATTCATTGTGAGTTTCTGCTTTTCCAAAGGTTGGATGTGCAAGGCATGCAGCTGATGTTTTTAAAGTCAGTTTAAAGGTTAAGTAATTTCAGAGAGGGACCGATTTTTAAATATCATTGAGTTTTCTCCTAGTGCAAATTCTAGCTGAAACCAACCAATGTCACCAAGCTCCAGACTAGTTTGCAGCTCTTCTATACACTGTTTTTCTAACTATTCTGTTTGATTCACTGGTCAGAACAGAATGAGGCATAGTGGTTAACATGCCAGTGATTCAATGGAAACACAGCTAAAATTGCAACTCTCAGTACTAGCAGCACCAGTGGAATTATCTGTGTTGGAGCAATGGTGTGAAATGTTAGTGAAACAAGCCATAAGTAGTCTCAGCTTTGCTCCATGAAACAAGGAGCTGTGAACTGCAGAGCTCAATGATCATTACTCAGAAACAAAATTTGTATATGCACACTTCTCTCTCTATTTAACCTCTGTGGGAATTTTCAAATCACAATTTCTCCCACTCACAAATACCACCCTTCTCCAAGGTGACTAAAAACCATCATGTCCCCCTAGTAAGAAATTCCATTATCTTCTGGTTTTGTTCAGCATCAGAATGAAGCATGAAATTTAATATTAAAAGTTCCCAGAAAGCACTGGATACAGCAACACAGAACTGTAGGCTTTCAGGCAGTCCCTGGTCAGGACGTGCCTGTGGTGCCACGACTGCTGCAGGGAGCTGTAGTTCCTCATCCCTCATGTTCACTAAATTCCCTGCACAGCTTTTTCACCCAGTCAAACCACTTCTTGATCACAGTGTAGCACAGAAGCGCCACCCTACCCACTAACTGGAATCAGGCAAGGTAGACTGTGTGCAGGACGTGACAACAGAAAACCTGAAGCTTCACACAGATGTCAAAGGTAGGCAAAGGAAGACTGTGCCCTGCTCTCCATAGAGCTCTCGTCCCCTGTTGCCCTGATTTTTGTGGGTTATGTGAGGACTTCCTTCCAAGGAATGGTGTTTACAAAGGGTCGTGTGAGGTGAGGATCATATATATAGGATAATGTGGTGCTTCCTGCTATAACGTTTTCCAGAATGTCTCTCAGGCACACACAGCACTGTGCACTGCTCCCAGATGTTGACTACGTGTCTAAGGAAGCAAGAGGGAAAAAAACACACACTTCTGAGTCAGCTGAAAAACTCACGGAAGATTGTGCAGTTCAAGTTTACACCCTGGTGCCCAGATAACTACGGGGTTTTTAACCTTAAGTTTCCTCTCTCTTTAGACGCTGGCTATCTGTGTCCCTACTGTCATCTAAGATCTAGAGCGCAGCTCCAAGGAAAGGGCTGTTCTATGCTGTCTCCATAACCCTCTTCCCCAGGCAGCTGGGGCTGCCACAACTGGAGGTGAGGCACTGAACTAGATCAGAATTCTCAGCTGCCAGGTTCATGTGGGTTTGCACTGGCCGTGAGCACAGACAACTGAGATATTGCTGCACTGTGCTCTTGACAAAGAGCTCAACCCCCACTTACAGTTTTGTCAAACAAGGCTCTGCTGCAAAAGAAAAGCCGTTAGCTAAAGGTACAAAAGTGCCTGGTTGATTGATGAGGCTGTAGCAGCTTTTGAGATCTGGGCCTGGTAAGTAAAGGCACCAACCTCCTGATATGCTTATAATCCTGCAAAGCAATGACCAAGCATGACTGGTTTGAAGATCACTAGAGAAGAACAAATCCACTGTTATCCATAATATATCTTCTTTCTGATAGTATCAGCAATTGAATAAAAGCCCATACTGGTTTTTTTATGTTTGTTTGGGGTTTTTTTTGTTTATTTGTTTGGGGGGTTTTGTCTGTGTTTTTTTTGTTTTGTTTTGTTTTGTGCATGGCCCAAATGGGGAAGAGGGGTGATGAAAAGAGTGGAGGAGAAACTTGCAGCTTGGATTCTTCGTGGTGATTTCACTGGAAGAGACAGGATCTGAATCTGGAGCCACTCTAAAGGTCACACATTTCACTAGTAACACAGCATAGGCAACATATGCATACATAGACTACGTTAGATTGACTTTGGACTTGTCTTACTTACTAAACCATGCTCAAGTCCCACAGTTTTCTGTGGGTCAAGTACACAGTTAAGTAAAGCACACTGCATCATGCTCTCCTGAACAGGCTGGTTTCCTTATAAAAAAATTATCCAAGGATGTGGCATACCAACACATTTCCAAGCGGCAAACTGTGTTTTGAGTTTGCAGCACAGCAGTTCTTCAGCAGTAGCCCCACGTTTCTAGCCCAAGATAAATGCAAGATAGCTTTAAAGGCCGTTGCTCAAAGATTTCAGTAGGCTATGGTGACACATGAAGCTTATCTCACAATAATTTATGTGCTTTATCTCCACACTAAAACATATGCCAAGTCCACAGTTCTACAGTGTCACACACAGTTGTAGCAAAATCAGCTCTGCATGCAAGAAGCGGATGCCCTGCTTCTCAGGGTGGGCTGTTTCCATGCCAAGCCAGAGCCTCAGTCATTCGCGCTCCACCTCCCCTCCAACCAAACCAAACCAAAATGCCTAAAAGTATTTTTTGTAACAGCAGCAGTGAATTCCCCCACCTTGCCCAATTCCCTCCTTTCTAGGGACCAGCAGAATCGCATCACACATAACCAGGGAAAAAAGGGTGGGGAAACACACACGTGACCGCATTTTGTTGCATGTTACTAATAGTGGAAAATGGCAACTTCAAATAGAGCTTTGATTTCAAATAAAGTAGTTTTCAAACTTAACTGCTGTCTTGAGGATAAAAGTGGGATGTCTGTCGCAGTTGTACTACAATGTGTATCTTGCTCTATACAGTAGCTCTGCAGCAAGGGATCACAGATGGTTTGTGGTGGTGGGAAGACCCTGCTCTTAGGGCCGGCAGACTTACTGTACTTGCAGAATTCCACCTTAAAAGTAATTGGACATGTCTGTAACTCAGAGAAGGTTTACTAAGCAATGACACATTGCACTTGGATCTGGAAGCTTAACATCTGGAAGCCAAATGTTAGAGGCGATATAAAAGGGCCAGCCCAACAGACCAGTGGGGCATTTCTAAGCCAGGAACATCCTCAGGATGGACCTTGTCCTTCTCTGTGTATTCCTGCCTCTGGTGACCGTGGCATGGGGCCAGTATGGTGACTACGACTACGGCCCCTATAACTATGGAGATAATGATGAATGGGTCAACGTGTACCGCCAGGGTTTCAACTTCCAGTGCCCGCACGGGCAGGTGATTGTGGCCGTCAGGAGCGTTTTCAGCAAGAAGGAAGGCTCCGACAGACTGTGGAACTACGCCTGCATGCCGGCAGCCCAGAGCCTCGGTGAGCCGACAGAGTGCTGGTGGGAAGAGATCAACAGGGCGGGAACCGAATGGTAGGAGAACCCCAACCATCCCTGGAGGGCGCAGCCCTGATACCCCCGTGGAATGTGCGTGCTAATACTGCAGTCAGGGCAACGCAAACCGGTATTAATGCCGTCGTAACCAGCAGCTCCGTTGCCCTGAAAGGCTGCCTGAGACTAACTAAACACAATGCATGCGTGTGGGGTGATCAGCATCACATTTGCCTCCTCTGTAGCAGTTTCTTGCTGGAGGGTCTCAGTGCACTTTAGAAATGCTGTGTCATTTGGTCACTCACAATCTCAGCTGCAAAGTGGTTCGATCTTGCTATTGCTGTTTCACAGATGAAGAAAAAGGGGCATGAACCTTTAGGGAGGAGAGGATAAAGTCCTTCTTGAAAGGCTACACATTGTATCAGTGACTAAACCTGGTTACAAACTGTAAAACTCCTCACTCGGACCTCCTGCTCTTATCACTAGAAAAAAAATAATTCTCTGTATTGCACTGGCTTTTCTTTTTGTGCTTTTGTTGCTAAGCTTTTTGGCTTAGGCCCAGTCACAGGCTGTTTTTCAGTCATGCTGGTATTACAGGAGCCAAAAATCCACACTAACAAGTGATGATGGTTGCACATATATGCATAATAATGATAGTAGAAGATCATGTTAAATCCCTAATACAGTCAGTTTTGGTTAACTAAATGTTACATTTTACATCAGCCTTAGAGGCAAAGGTAATCACACTTTATGGCCAAAATAATTTTTGGAAATATGGGTGGTGTTTCACGTCTAGGTAGCACATACCCAGTATTTAATGATCTTCTGATTTTTTCATGAAACGCAGTTTTGGAAAACTGAGTTTGAAATATTTTTTTGGTAGAATGAACTCAAGGATATTTTCAAATACTTCAAATGGTTTTGCTCCACAGATTACAATGTGATTTTTGTGGATTTCATGTTCTATGGGAACAGGTTAATAATGAAATGTGAAGCTTCTGCTTTTTAAATGATTCAAAAATTTGTTCTGAATTATTCATACTCTTTCATTTACCACGTGATACATTCCTATGGCTGATGCAATTACTAAAGAAAAAAAGATTGACCCTATACTTAGTTGTTGGAATAAGAACTGAAAAGAAAGAGGGAGGGCTGCAAAACAGGCAGAAAGAAGACACTGTGATAATACCAGTTGACTTCTTCGTTTTTCATACATTGATGCAATTTCTACTTACTGCATAGTAATTTTGAATTAGACATTTCTATTGTACAAAATAAAATTATTATTCTCTTTCTAAGAATCACTGGAAGCAATTGCTCAAGTTCAATTCTCACAAACAGAAAACATTCTATACAGAATGTTTTCTTTAGCTGTCTAGCCATGGGGCCACATTCATTTCCATGCTCTGTGTGCTTAGAATGACTACATTCACAGTGTATTATCTGACTCTCATTGCCTTCACCTTCTACTTTGTCCTTTCACTTGCCTACATTTTTCCTATTGCCAACCCTATCTTTTCTCCAAATTATTTTCTTTCCCAATCCCTCTTCAACGTGTTTAACTCTGTTTCACTCTCTTTCCTAGATTTTGGAGTTTAGTTATTTCTTCCCCAGCTCACCTTTCCAACATCCTTACATCTATATGTCTTCTCTGCACAGATACCTCTCCCTCCTTCCCTTCCCTCCTCCCTTCCTTTCCCCCCTCCTTTCCTTCCTTCCTGCCATCCTTCCTTCCTCCTTCCTTTCCACCCATCCATTTTGGGGGGAGAGGGAAATACACCAAAGTGATTAGGGAACACATACTGCTTTGCAAAGGTGAACTTGTGCTCCTGATTATTTGGGCTATTTCCATACATCTTAGCTAGCTCTGCCTGCTTGTGTTCTGCAGTTTCCAGCACCCAGGGCTGAGCTGCTTTCATCTTCATGGACAGAAGCTTGCTGTAAGCCAGCACGTCCTTCACTGTGCCCAGACACTGCTGCCCCAGAACCCAGCAGGCTCATCCCAGACTGGAGTGAAAGTGTGGGCCAGCAGCAGACAGCCTGGAGCATCTGAGTGCAAACTCGAACCTCACATTAATGTGACAGCACAGATGTAGCCTGTGAGGCCTTTGATAATCCCACATGTTCCCTCTTGGCAGCCTTACTTCTCATAGCTGCCTCTCTTTTCTCACTCTCTTCCATGCCCAGCTCATTGCTACTTGGAGCCACCCCAAATTCTAAGGAGACTCACTCAGTAATAAAGTAGGACCACAAACACGAGTCACAATCTATACCATTAGTTCCTGTTTGGCCACCTCTGTTTCCCCACTGAGCTCCTGACGAACCAATGTGCTCACAAGCAACGCATCATCCTCATGTCAGCTGGCACAGCACTCTCCTGGACTCGCTAGCCCATTCCCAATCCCGGTAGGATGGACTCTAATATTCTTTCTTCGGATCTGCCTCACAGGGTGTTTTGTTTCGCCTTGCATTGACATCCAGGGAGACTTAACAGCTCGTACCACCAATAACTACAAAACTGCCAAGTTTTTCTCCTAAAATTTAAGCTACATTTCCTCCGCTATAATTGAGGCTTTTTATTCCTTGCCCAACCTTCACTGAGTAATGAGAAAAAGCACACTGCATCCTTCATAAAATCTCTTCAACTTATTAATAGGTAGCAGCTATGCCTCTCCCTCACCCATGCACCTTCACCCATGCTTTTGCTCTCAGGCTAAACACATCTCCATTCTTCTAGTTCTCCTTCGGAAGTTTTCTATTCCAAAATTCCTAAGCAAGCACTGACCATATGTACAGCTCTCCTCTGAATTCCGTCCAGTTTCTCAGCCATATCCCAGAAACTCTAGTCTGGCAGAAACACCAAAAAATGACCTCTGACAAATTGTCTATGGCATTTCACAAAACACCATTCCTGACTGTTGTGCAGCTGCACCACAGAGACAAGCCCAAGAGAGGTTTCTGTAGAACAGACAACAAACCAATAAATGCTTTAGAAAGAAAATGAAGTAGGAGTACAAAGCAGAGAGAAGAAAGAGTCTCAAATTCATTGTTTTCTCAGGCCATTAGCACTGGAGAGGAAATGGCAGAAATGGATGTGGGGAGCATAGGAATGGGAGATTTGAGGGGACTGGAGGGCAGGAAAGAATCACTGGCAAAGCTGGTTTAGGTAAGCTTGCTTCCTACACTAACACTAGGTGTTAGATGAGCTTCTGGGATTAAACCTGTAAGACTTTGCACCTTACAGATATGAAAAAAAATATTCAAGAGAAAGAGGATAATGACACAGATCCACATTAGGCATCTAATCACAATGCCTAATTTACGAACTCTGCCTCCTTCCAGAGTCAATGGAGAGAAACAGGTACTCTAAAAACTGCCCTCTGGGGCACCCCATCTCTCTCCAGAAGCAGACTCATGAAGACCAATTACCTCTGACAGTTGCCTAGCATTACCTACTGACACTTCAGAATACATCTAACTATAAGTGCTTCACTTGATAAACACGTCCCTGAAGTTAAGCATATTTGCACAGGCACTTCTGAAGAAAGCATGTTCTTTTATGTTTCGAATGGACATGAGAAACCTGTGAATGTGTTATAAGACCCACAGAGAAAATTTTTGCAAGACATTGTATGAAATGACCAGTGATGCCTTCTCAGCTTCATTAATCTATATATATATTTAAAGTTAGCTACATGCACAAAGGCTTTATCGAATCTGTCCCAACACCTTACTCCTGGCCCTACTGACTCTGCAAAGGCTATCTGCTAACCAAGATGCTATTCAATACAGAGAGAAGAATGTCTGGAGCACAGATAAGTCTTCAGGACATCCCCCGATTCTACACACCCCTCATTATTTATACACTGCAACACCTCAAGGAATCCTGCTTTTTAAGACAGAATAAAGCTTATGTTTTTAGCTCCATTTGTATTGGAGGAAGTTTGACCTCGGATAAATACTTCAGCATCTAAGAAAAGCGAAGGTCTGAGTGACTGCCGTTGAGACTGTTCTTCACTGCTTCGCTGAATACCACAGAGTCATCTCTGTGGACTGGTCTTTGAACAAGGTACTTTAGAAAAACTGTTTTTCTTGCCTGAAAGTACCGAAGGACAGGGATCAAACAAACGAACAGAAGTTCGCAAGTGAAAGACAACCAGTTCTTCTTTCCAGAATAAAATGTTTGGTTTACACCACATAATACAGATGGAACCATGCTATATCCCCAGTACACTCCCAATTACACATAAGGCACAAGGCAGAAACATTTCCAGCCAAGTGGTATTTAATGCATGTTTATTGTCTCTTCTCCTTGTTTAGACTTCTGAGAAAGCATTTGGATAGGACTTGGAAAAAACATATCTAGATTCTCCTTCCCCACTCCCATTCTCACTCTCCCTTGCCTTCTCTTTAAGTGCACAAGCACACACATGCAGTAGGGACACAACCCTGTTTCTCGCAAACTGGGTGCACAGACACACTCATCAGCAAAGGAAATGTCTGCAGGAGCCTCCTGTTCAGGCGCTGGCAGCACACCCTGGTACATCTGCAAGGAACTGTTTTTGTTCTCCATCTCTGACCAATCCCAAGTCTCAAATCTGAGGCTGTATTACTGAAACCAAATAATCAAGCTGCCCTTTCAAAATGTTCCCATTTGTGTG
Source organism: Pampusana beccarii (assembly GCA_013399365.1). Taxonomy (NCBI): domain Eukaryota; kingdom Metazoa; phylum Chordata; class Aves; order Columbiformes; family Columbidae; genus Pampusana; species Pampusana beccarii. The sequence goes on along the minus strand of VWYH01004264.1, from coordinate 109,272 downwards.
ATCTATGCAGACAAGTTAATTTTCTTCAAAGGCCTAGGTTTATGTTAAAGGGATAGTGCTACAAGCTTCTAGCGCAGCTGCAATGGACTGAGTCCAGTGGGAGCATCTGAGGAGATATGGGGTGTTTCTGTAGATAGGGAGGCCTCATCAGCGTCTGTCAGGAAGAAATCAACAGAGTGATTAGGGCCTTGCCTTCTCTTTGGGCAGGGAAGAGAACGAACGTCATCACTGACCCCTAAATGAAAGGAAAAGATAGCTGAAGATGACACTGAGGTTGCCTTTGGCATGTGGAAGTCACGACAACACATCTCAACACCCCACAACAGATAGAGGAGACTCCTCACAGAAGTGGCCACTGGAGGCTGGCATGGCCTAATCAAACACAAAAAGTCGTTCCCTTCATCTGAGTGCCAGTATTTCAAGTGTCCTGAGCCTGCCCTCAGCCACTTATCTCTCCTTGCACATCTGTAACAGACTGACCATTAAATTAGCTTTCATCATGTGACTAATGAAGCTACACAGAGGAGGACACCCCACAAAATAACACAGGAGAGCAGGATAGGGCCTCCTTTCCCCAGCTGTACCAAAAGGAAATTAAGTTTTGGATATTGAAAGTCACAGGTTTTGGTGAAACAACGGTCTAGTAAAACAGTGTCTCTAATGTCTCATTAAGAAATGCCTCCCACACTCTAACCACATTCTTACTGGCCGTGTGAGGTGAGGCCACCTCTCCCTAAGCACTGCAGGAAGGACTGTGGATGAAAGCACGCAGCATTCTTTCTATCAGGTCAGTTTGCCATGTCTGACATATCGCTGTAATATATAGAACCATTCTGCTGTGACAAGCTCCAGAGAGAGAGCTTTAAAGTAATTAATGATGCAAGTTTTACAGGAGCCATCTGCTCCACAGCAAAACAGTGGGATTTTTTTGAAGTACCTAGAATGACACTCTCAGGTTACCCTCTTATAAGGAACAACTAGCCCTTAATGCAGCACGACCCAGTGACTACCAAGCTGTGTGTCAGACTCTGCACATTTCCAGAGAGCATCAGGGAGTGCTACCCAGATAATTCCTGACAGATGCGAGGGACAGAGGGCCGTGGGGGCAGGTCTACAACACAGCTCTAGCATTAGATGGCACACAACACTCTTGGGTCTTGTTTAGCAAAGAGCAAACGTAAGATGTAGGCGTAATTATGAAGTGGCACCAAAACTGGTGCCGTTGTTCAAAACAACTATACTGTTGCAAGCAATATTCGCCTTCAGCCTGGCAGGCAACTGTTGAGTCAACAAGGTACACACTTGGTCATCGAGGCTATATCAATGTTTGCAAATAATGTGGTACAATTTATGTGGATCTGTAGGGTGAAACAGTTAATGTATGGGCCCAGAATCCACATATGCATGTTGAGCAAGTTTGTTTTAAACCAGCCCTAGTTTAGTCTCACAGATAAATGCTCATTGGTGAACAAGAAAAGCAGTCCTGACCTGATGTAAACTGATAACATGGATGCACACTTTGGTTGCTTGCCATGACAGAACTCAGCTGTACAACGCTCATCAACCAAATCAGAAGAAGGTTTGGCAAAGGAGAGGCTTTCCACAGCAACTGAAACAGGACCTGAAAAGTCTGAGCCAGCATATCCCTATTACTTCACACAACTCTACCCAAAATAAGGCTGTATAGTTTACTTACTTTCTGTGAAATGCTGCAGTCACTTCCAACAGATGTAAACGAGGGAAGAGAAGGGCAAGTTCCCATTCAACAGCACCTGACCCTCATCACCACCAATCTTCCCACTCCTCCATCTACCAGCCAGCTCTTCTCCTCCTCCTCTTCTTCCAGTACCAGATCCAAAAGGCAACTCCTCATGCATCGCATCTTGAGCCAACTAGAAAAAACAAAACAACATATCCATTGCCAAGTTTAATCCCACACAGTCCCAGCTGGTTTCTCATACTCTTCTGCATTAATCTAAGAGGTATCTTCCTGTCTTCCTAGCAATGTCAGGATATCATGAGTGAGGAGAACCCAATGACATTAATTCTGAATACCAAATTATCCGTATAACAAAAGTGCTACAGAGTGGGCCAAGTGAAAACACCGTTTTTTTTACTTGGCTGTAAATCAAATTCTTTATTCACCATACTCATTTGTAGGATTTGTTGTGACAGGAGTATTGAATTTAACAGAGAAGAAAGAAATCCTCACATATTAAGTGTTGCTTTCAGATTAGTGCATAGAGCATCTTACTAAAAAGGTGTGTGGGGAGGAGTTGTTTGTTTCCCTGGAAGAATAACTTTCTGCTTGTAGGAAAGAGGCCAACCGCAAAAAGGAAAGAGAATAAAGGATTTTATTTAAGCTCACAAATAAGTACTTTCTGAGAGCATCTCTTCATTTTTTGAGGAATAGCTGGATTTGACTTAAAAATTAGAAAGATCAAGGAAAAAAAAAATCTTGTGTTTTCTCAAAGCTAAAGAAAAGTACTTCAATGTCACTATCATCTTTTTTTGGCTGAACCCAATATTGAGCTTGAATAACAGACTACAGGAATTTGTATGAGACAAGTAGAGAGGGAGAAGTGAACATGAACTTAAAGGTATATTTCAAATTTTACTTTGAATGTTATAAAATGGCAATTTAATTATAAGACATGACTGATGGCCAGTTATAGTCTCCATCTAATAAATTTTTAAGGCAACTCCAAATATTTATTTTAAGTAAACTTTTCATGAGAAGACAGAATCAGGACCAAAAAAACCCATACCTTCCCAATGTTTAGTGCCCAATTATGTATACATGTAAACATGAGTGTGTTTTGTTAGCTAGAATTTTTCAACCCGCTATAGTGAGAAGGGTGCATCAGTGACGCCTCTTTCAAGATGAATCCTTTCATCAAAACTGGAGCATATTATTATAGTAGAGGTGTTGAGAAAATAGCAAGTGTTGTAGGGGAAAGACAGCGCGAAAGGGGGCAGGACTTTCCAGACTGAACTTGAGGGAGAGAAAGGAGAAGGAAGAACCTCCCTCAAAGACAGGTATGGGCCAGAATATCAGATGTTGGTCAGTGAGGATGGGAGATAGCAGGGAAATGCTGGGCCTCTGAGAGGAACTGCAAAGGAAAAGGAGGAACTAAATGCTCCCACTATCGCACCTATGCAGAAGAGCTAGAAAGTCTCCCAAGGGCACAAGGACTTGAGCAGTAGAAATGCATATGACTGGTGAAGGGGGAGAGGTGGAAGATGAAGACATGCAGGATTGGTTCTGCTTTACACAGATTAACACAGAAAACCGCTCATCTTGCAACAGGTACAACCATTCCATATATTTCTGTTTATCAACCTTTCTTTCATCAGGATAACACCAATCATCTGCAGCTATCCAATATGTTTACACAGAGTCTTAGCCATATGTTCCCACGGCCTATGTGCCAAAAAACAGAGCAACTTCCTATCAAAGTCCTGCTGAAATCCTCAGAGTGCCAGACAGACTGCCTTACTTGGTGTGATACCATAGCAACTCAAGAGTCCCCATCATCGCTTTGCTCTGAAGGGCCTCGGAAGAGCCTCACAAAGCACAGAAAGTTTGTGTGGCCCCAGCAACACGGGGGATGTGGGGACACAAACAAGCGTAAATAATCTTGTCTGAACAACAGAATATGGTGGAGGAGACATATGGAAGAGACCCCTGCCTCAAAGGAGGAAGCTGAAAGTTAGGCAGAGGAATTCAACCCTGCACTGGTCAAAATCGGTCAGTTTTTCAGCTTTTGCCTACGAACACTTGAGCCTCAAGCTTTGCGAGCACTGACACCTGTACGCACAAGTGAATGACTTTCCAAATACAAACTCTTCTAGACGATCTGTTTTCCCTTCTGGGAACTCCAGACTCATTAAAATAAACCATGAGGTCACTGAATGAATCTAGGGGAAACTTTTGGTATCTGTTAATCATGAAGTTACTTCTGAAACTGTCTTTTAGATATATCAATGTATTTGATTTTATGGTATCACAAGGAAGGTTTCCTACAGCTCTAGGCTGCCAGTTCTCCTTGATGAAGGAAAAAGAAAGAAAAGGAAATGGAAGAAACTGAATTCCTATGATTTTCTCCAATAGGGAAACAATGAGGCCAGGAGGGTGCTTGAGAGAATGAGCACTCAACAGCTGAGTTAATGAGCTGTCTGTTCTCATGCTCTCCTTGTCTTTAGTCTCCAAGAAGGAAACTATTCAAACTGATTATCACTTGAACTAATTTGGGTATCAGTGTCCAGATGCTTGTGCAGAAAGAGAAGCATCCATCTGCATGCTTAGAGACCATGTCTATTCTACTTGAAGGCACTGATTTACATGTAAGATGGCATTCCTGAGTACACAGAAAGCATGATTTTGAAGACCCAGTCATAAAGTTTATGTGAGTCCTATAATTTCGTAATATCTGAGTCTCAGTATTCCTCATGTAATTTTTATCATATCATGACTTAATCACAAGCCTAAGGTGAATTAAGAATGACTTCTCCTGGAGACAGGTAATTGAGAAGGAAATACAATAAAATACAATAAAATAGCTGAACTTCTCATATAAAATTTTCTAAAGCTTCTTTTTTGTAGAGAAGCAGTTGAAAAAATCACTCCAGTGAGGCCCAAATGCTCAAATACCAATGGTTAAAGATAAAAGTAATAATGGACTATTTTGAAGTCAGTCTCATGATTTGTAAACACTTGAGAATGTCAACATCAGAACAATCTTCTTGCCTGCATACTGGAATGATTAAATATTTAAAACCAGCTTAAATAGTCTTAAATGCAACACAAATGTTAACACATTATTAGTTAACTACTGTTGCTTTCTAATACAAAATTGTTACTTAATACACAGCAAGTGCACACAGTGCTTCTTGATACAAACTCTTAGCTTCCACCCTCAATCAATATTTTTAATCTTGTTTTCAGAAATTCTTGAAAATATCAGGGAATCTAATATAATGTTTTCCTTATGTGTTCTCTTCTTTCTCCTCTTCCTTAGGTATCAAACCTGCTCGAACAATGGGCTGGTGGCTGGTTTCCAGAGCCAGTATTTTCCATCTGTGCTTGACCGCGAATGGCAATTTTACTGCTGCCGCTATAGCCGGAGATGCCCGTACTCATGCTGGTGAGTTCAAGCAGACACCAGACCTGTGAGCCTCTTCTCCAGCAGTCCTTATAAATGTCTTTGGCTGCTTGACCCATCAAAAACTTTGTCTGAGAAAAGGTTAAATGTGTTTTATGGGGCTAAACAAGTTATTTCCAGTCTAGTAATAGGATTCTTGAGGATCTATGGCTAAGGGTAGAGAACAAGGGCACAGTCACGCCGAACAGCACAAGGCAGTAGCTAGCCTTAAATGAACAGGTCTGGGTACCAGCAACAGCCTCACTATGCTGGAAACCATGACAGGAGTCTCCAAAGTGGAAGGGCAGTTTAAAGCTCCCACTATAAATGTAGCACACTTATAGGAGTAGGACCATCACTGTGCTACGTAATTGTGCCACCATGACTTACAAGAGTGAATTTACTGCTAGCTACCTCAGAAAAAATATCCTCTAGCTGACAACTTGGCATTTTTGTATTACAACTTGCTCCTTCTCTCAAGGCTATTTGAAAACCTAAGTCAAAATGAGCTACTGCTCATAGTCCAAACCTAAAAAAAATGTGGCCTCACTTTAACACAGCATCACAACTGGTGTTGGCAACCTCACAGAGGCTATGGAAAAACGAGCTACACATCCCAAGCTTCACTGTGTCCCCACGTGTGGTTTCTCAAAACTGAGATAGAAGTACAGTAGGAGACTACAGAGAAAGCTTGTACTGCTCCTGCCCACTCTGTGTAAGATAACTCAAGATTTTACGCATCAGGGCTATTAATCCAGCTGTTCTCACTGATAAAAGAATAACCTGCCTGCAGTCAAAAAAAAAAAAAAAAAAAAGGCGAAGGGGGAAAATCTGTGCTTTGAAGTAAACTTCCCATTGAGACACATCCAAACTGTTCTGTGCCATTTGGTCTTACTTGTCTGGCTGGCTACTAGCCAAACACAACAGCAGTGCCTTGCTTTGCATCCTTCAGTCTCCTTACAGCCAGGAGGAAAAGAAATGGGGTTTTATTATTATTATTTTAAAATATTTTCAACTATAGGAACTGTGTAACAAAGTCTTTGAACGTTCTTCTGCCCCCTTTTCAGCTCACACTGCCTATAGATGTGCTCTGCCTGGGGGTTTATTTACATACCTGCCCAGGCTCTTCCCTCTGAGGGAAACTCATTGTAGCTTTTACAGAGTTCTTCCAGTCTTCTTATTCCTTAAATATTGCATGTATTTTCAGAGAGGCAACAGAAATTTTCTCTGACCTCTTTTGTTTTTGACAGTTCTACTTCCCTTAGACGTTGTCTTGACAACTGGGAACAACTTTGTCTCTGCCTTGCAAATTGGCATTCAGAGAAATGCAAATCCTAATGTAAATGTTTGGGGTTACTGATGTCTTGCGCTTCCATCCCAGCTGCACACTGATTCCTATTCTGCCCTTCTATTTCCAAAAGTGACAACACTCCATTTCTCATGCTTGGAAACAAATGCCTTATGCAGTTCAGCAGCTGCTGTCTTTCCGTGCAGAAAAAGCAGTATTTCAAAGGCAGGCAAAGCATTTCCCCCTCTAAGCAGGGCAGAAATCCCATGTGCTCACGTTCTGGGAGTGGAGAGCTGTGAAACCTCTGGGAAGACCTGTCACCTGGCTTGTGAAAAGCTTCTGGTACATAGCTTGTGATTATGGGTTCGTTCTAAAACCATTTTGTACCCTGTATTACCAGGCTCAAGTCACTCCATCTGGAGCCCAGTTTGTTCTGTTTAAGCTGCTGGCCTTTCGTGACACTTCCATGCCCGCTCTCACCCTGGGCAGTCTTTCATGCAGTTTCTTCTACTTGAGAGCCTTGTTTGACCTTGCTTTTTGAAGTGCCTCCTTACAATATATTTCTTCCAACTTCTTTCAAGCTCTCATTCTGCTGTTGGAGTTTGCAAGGCAGATACAAGCTCTTTGCACATACAGTTATCCAAATCAGGATGTTATGGTCTGGATGGACAGACAACTAGCTGGGTAAAAAACTGGTGGTTTAACAGGCTCGGAATGTAGTGGTTAAAGGGCGATACCCTGCCCGAGTGCCCACTACGAGCAGAGGACTGTAAATAATGGTCTACCCTGGGACCCATCCTGCTTTACATCTTTATCAATGACTTTAAGGAGGCAACAGAGCACACTCTCACCAAGTTTGCATATGACACCAAACTGGGGGGAACAGCCGATACGCTTGAGGGCAGGACTGCTGTTCAGAAGGTTGTGAAGAACAGGCCTTTTCTGCTATGAGGACAGTAAGGCAGTAGAGCAGGTTGTCTGGTGAGGCTGCGCAGGCTCCGTTCTTGAAAGTTTTCAAGACTTGATTGAATAAAGCCCTGAACAGCTGATGTGACCCTAGTTTGAGCAGAGGGCTGTACCGGAGACCTCTTGAGGTCCCTCTCCACAAGACTTGTCCTACAATCCCAAATAGGAGGACTCCTACTGCTGCAGGGCCCACAGCACGCAGCCATACTTCCCTCTCCAAAACAGTGGTCTCCTGCCTATTGTCTGCTGGTAATGGTTTATTTTCTGTTTTATTCCCTTTACCTTGCGTAGACAGTATCTGGGAGAGTGCTGGTTGTTATGCTAAGATATAAACAACACGAATTGCAATGTGGTAGTGTGAAACCTCATACCTTGGACCCAATTCTACTATTACAGATGCGACTTGTCTGAATTGTGAAACATCAGTGTACAGCCACTAATCTTCCCACTCCCTAAGCCCAGGAGGTCTCACTCACAACTTCATTTCCATTGGCACTTCCAAGTTATTGTCACAAAATGTTGTTCAGACATCACACTTCTAGTCTGTATCTTGCACTCTGTTTAAGATGAATTTGACAGAGAGACTGTGTTTACCAAACAATCTGCAAAGCAGTTCTGGGCTACCAAGGGTAGGACCTCCAAATGTATATGCCGAATAAAAATGCATGCGCACATGCAGTATCATTATTTATTACAATTTCTGGCCCAACCTATAATGGTATTTATTGTGTTTCAGAAACTAGCTGTCAATAAACTATATGTGGAAAAACAGCTATTAACATGCTGCTGACTCCTGTTTCTTGGTAGAAGCAGCTTAATTTCATGCAAAGGCATCTATTAGTATACGACTATGTGGAAAAGTAATACCAGAAAAATATGTAACAACTGTGGTGTCTCATGGATCATGCGTGACACACAGGAAAATCCATATTCAAAGACAATCCTCACCGCAGAATTTCTCAGCAGCCTTGAATTTTAATGTGCAATGAATCCTTGATTATTAAACCAAATATGGGCAGAAAGGCATTTTTAACAAAACTGACAATACTGAGGTGTAATTTGTTTTAAATTAGGTCTCACCTTGAGTATTTGACCTCTTCCTCTTCCAGGGCTCTCTGGCAAATATAAAAGCAGTAAGGCAGCTGATGCTTATGTGTGGTTTCTCTTGGCTCTTCTTCTTCAGTACTACATTGCTCCTGAAGTGAGCCGGTCTTCCCTTCAATGAATAAAGACAGGTTTTCCCCATGTGTATGAGCCATGCGAATTTGACCTGGTTTTTACAGCTGAAACATTCTTGTTTTTTGAGTCCTGCTAATACGTATTGGAATACTAATTTGTGACACCATAATGCTGATTGAAACCCATACTTCAACACTTTGCTTCATTTAAGAACATGGTTAAAGCCAAATACATGCTTAAGGACTTTGCTTGGTAGTATCTATATCCTTTCTCTTTAGAGCCCAGCAGTTCTATTTCACAGCTTGTCTTCTCATCATTAATTCCCAGTTTACTTGTAGAGTAAGCCCATACTACAAATAAATATACTCACCTTCTCCAGCCTCATAGTTTTGCACTTGCTATTTTAATTTTATTTTTTTACAAGTAGTTTGCTCCTTCCTTACTACGCCAAGTTTTGTCATGGATTCTGCACATTTTTACCATAGTGAAAATAATTAACATTCCCCACAGGAGGCAGAAAAGCTCCTATTATTTTACCTGGCTAGGGAATGCTACCACAGTAAAATAAACTGTGTGCTGATTCAAACCATAAAGGAAGCAAATCCATCCCAGATGCAGACACAGCGTTATTAAGTCGTCCCATTAGAGCTCAGATTTTTCTCTCTGCCAGGAAATTGAAAGCTTGACTCCATACTCTCAAAAACAAACACATGTCACAGAGCAGCCCCAAGTCTGCACAGACTGTTTATGACTGTTTCTCCTCTCCAAACAACCAGCAGTTCAAGTGCCAGAAGGTCTGTCTGGAGCTGTGGCTGCTCTCTGTCATGGTGACATTGTCCAGGCAACAATTACATTTTCCAAGAGTTATGAGGCTTAAAGAACTTATTTGTTTCCTGGACTCAACCTGCCACCAAAGCCATATTGAAACTGATGAGATCCTACGCAGGCTTTTCAGAGATTACCAACAGCAGAGATACAAATCCAGGAGGTAAACTCAGAATAGATGAGGTGGAAACAGGCCCTTCTGGGAAACACACTTGCTTAACATTGGAAAGCTGGTTAATGTTACTTCAGATACGTCTTGATGAATGCGCATAAGGTGCCCTGGGCTCCCTGCCGCTTGTATCTGTATTGCACTAGCTCATGTAGACCTCCAAGAAGAACTGTGGTCCCACTATGTTGGCCTCCTGGCTCCTCCGCCCTGTGAGAGATTGTGGTTGTCACACAGAGGGGAAACAGAAGGGCAGCGATGTGTTTAGGTGAATCTATGATCTCATAGCCTGGAGCCTGAAGTCAATCCCAAAACACATGTGACATGGCCACACGAGGGAACTGCTCACATCTAGAGCAGCCACAGGACACCTCTAGTTCCCTGGCAGCCCAGCAACCTGGAATCATACTGGGAGCACTGGCAGGAATTTCTATAGACAGCTTATTAAGACCTTCTTTGGCTTTTCAGCGTAGTATGTTTTTTAAAAGGGGATCACCGCTGTCCTCTAGCTGAAGGAATAATTTAAATTTATTAAAGACCATATAATTCCCATGTCCACCGAATGTAGCACGCAGGCTTATGGCTCTTGAACCAAAATTCTTCTTTAGGAGAGCCATATTCTTGAAGCACTTGTAAATAACATCTGAAACAGTAAGGTCATTCAGGGGACACTCTTACTTAAAGGTCAGAAAGTTAATGTCAAAGTGTATGTTTTCCTCATGAAATGGAACAGCTCCTTCTTTTGGCTGTGGCATCATTAGAGGAAGACTTCAGCAGCGAAGAGCGAAATTAAGGTTAAAGAGAAGCAATTCATCTTGTTAGCACTGTAGTTGAAAGAGAAGTGAAAAATGTAAGGTACTCCGAAACACGTACTTACTAGCAGGAAATAAGTATATTCAACAGTTCACACAGGAAACCGTGAGCTCTACCACTGACTGTCTTTGATATTTTAAAAGATTCATTTCTTTTGTCTGCTTGGTATCTGAAGGCAAGGCATACCCATAGTTCCCATTTACTTCTCTAAGGGGTGGGCTGTACAATACTCATAAGGCCATTACTGTGACTCGATCTTCTTAGTGGCAAAAAATAGACTCATGATAGCTATTTCTGAAGTCAATCATTAAAACAGTGCTAGGGATCATTGTAGATCAGTACAAAACATTATTCTCAATGCTAAATGAGTAACTCTGTGTTTTCTATTAATCTCTAACATAGTAATTCTTCACCATGGAAAATAAACAACATTACTACTCTCAGACAAGAACAATAACAACAGTAATCTTGTTAAAGATTTAATGCCTTTTTTTCAATAAGTTTCTTACCCTGAGCAAGATTTGTAGGATTATAGTAAAGTGCATTAGAAAAACGTGGGGATCTGTGGGGTGATACAAACCAGTCAGAAGATAAACCACCCCACATCAACTCTATTTCAGCTAAAAACCCCGCTATGAAAATACTTTTTCCTGTCAGGTTTTCCTGCTCTCCTCCACACATGCCAAACCACTTACACCCCTTCTCACAAGCTTTTCTTTCCCAGTCTTTAACGCAGATTTATCTGTTTTCTCCTCTCTCGTCAATGCCACTAGTGGTCCATGACTCTTGTGTCCAAACATCATACACCCGATAGTAACCTGCTAACCTGAAGTGTATTTGCAAAGCTGAAGCAGAATTCCTCTGTTTTCTGTATTAATTCTTGCAAATAGATCGTACAGATTGAAAAGACTACCACTTGCTGAAGGTCTCACTGTTGGCTCCTCTATGAGTCCTTCCTCAAACTTAACACCTTTGTGCATATCTGGGTTTAGTAAACAATTCCACTACATGCACTGTACTAGCCCTTGCACAGATCCTCTGCCTCCTCAGAGTTCATTTGGCACCGAATTACTGAGTACCTGGGTCCCACCATCAGTATAACACAGGTCTTCTCACCACTGCTTTGCAAGCCTCTTTTCTAGGCCTTTCCCTCAGGTATCCCCTCAGGCACCACAAGCACTACAGCTTGGTGCTAGAGGCCTTAGGTCACCCCCAACAGCAGCAGCAACTTTGTCTCAGCGCTTGGCAGTTCCCAAGCTTCTCACTGATCCCTTAGCCCAGTTCTCTTTGCTAAGAGGTCAATGCCAGAAGCGCTCACAGGGCCCTCATGCAGGTTGCTGTGGATGCCTCTTCCCAAATGGTCCTGCCCTTGGGAGTGCAGATGCCCATGGGCAGGTAAACCCTCACCGATTAGGGAAAAAAGTTCTATCTCACTTGTTTCATGACTCCTCTCAGCTATAAACCATACACTGCCACATGCGGCTCACAAATGCTACCACATTTGTGAATAAATTACCTATCTGTAGGGCCCTGGTGTGTGGTTGACAGTTGACATACAGGTGATATGCATTAAAGTGTAAAACACAATATTTTCAGTTAAACACTTGATAATCGTTTACATGTCAAACTACAACAAATGATGAGGGAACCACTGTCCTTTGCCAGGCAGATCAATCACTTCGAGAAGAGCCTTAATGGCTCCATGATGAGAAAACCAAGTACTGAATATCCCTATGCATTAAACCCTAGAGCATCTCTCAGTGCAGATACGTTTTGTGTGACTTATCCCCAGGATAACAGAGAAGGGCTGGGTAACTCCACGGAGCACTGCTATATGGAAAACCAATTGCATTTCCTTCTAAAGGATACAGAGCAATCCAGATGACCTTGAGCTGCATGGGCTTAAGGGAACAGTTTCATAAATGAGTACAGCGAACATCAAAGAGAACTGAATTACACAGACAGACCACACAGACCCAAGTGAATCTGAACATTGCTGTCATAGCACTATTTAAAATTTTTCTTTCCAGAACAAAAGGAGTCAGTAGGCACGTGTCTGTGTAACAAGACAAACTTCAGAGCAGCTCATACCCCCGTATCATTTACTTTGAGTAATTGCATATATTTGCTTTTTGAACATTTCTTAGCAGAGGAGCCTTAAGAGGCTGAATGGTAATTTGAAGAAGTCAGCAGAGGGGGGAGAGGGAGATGACAGTAGGCAGAAAGGAAAGAGAGAGAAGCTAAATGAAAGCTCCATGCTGCATCCATTCACTTCAGAATAACACTGCCTGCTTCTGCAAAAGGTCTGTGGACCCTTCATAGTATTCAGGAGCTTGTAAACAGATTTACTTTTCAATTGAAAGGGTCATGAAGCAAGTTCAAAGAACTGAATCTACGTTCTGTCTCTGAGTAGAGCTGAAAGCAGTTTTTTAACCTTGTGTTTTGCTCAAGTCTCGTCTGCCCAGCACATAGTGCTGGTCAAGATTACAGAACATTTTCCTTGCTGAATGCCAAACAGATGTTATGAAACACATTTGGTGGAACGTATATAAACACACGCCTTAGTGTTTTGTCATAATAATAGCCCAAAAAAGCCCCAAAACCTGGAGTTGACAGAGGAAAGCAAAATGAAATCCTGGTCCATAGCTGTTCTTCATGCCACGTGTTTTTAAAACCTGCTGTAACCCAGGAATCTTCAAAGATGTCCTATCAGACAGGCAGGCTACACATTAGTAAACTAAATATGGAGACAGCCACACTATTAAACTTTTCTCACCCTCCAAAACAGTGTGTCCACATTCTGCCTGTTAGGAATGGTACCTACCATGTGATAACTCACAAATTTTCTTTGAGGTATCTGCTGAGACTGTGCTAGTTGGTCAGGGCTAAAACTGTCCCAGGGATTGTTCCAATAATTTGCACATCTAGGCAATTGAGTTATAGACCCCAGAAACATTCTCTGGTGTTGTTTATTCTATTAGCATAATTAGTTTCTCTTGGACTTTTGCTATGGATCCAGAAATACTCTCAAGTTCCCAGATTTAGGTCCACGGCTTCACTGAGGGGAGATGCAGGTATGCAAGAAAGTCATTTTCAAGGCCTTGATTTCTGTGTAAGGAAAACAGGTAAAATACAGACCAAGTAGCAGAGGTCAGGCTTTCTGAAGTATAATCTAGCTCTCCTTACAGCTCTGGGGGTGGAGTGGGGGGCCTCAGAAGCATCTCTTTGAAAACTGAAGGGCTTTCAGCAAGTTAGCAATACCAAAGAACCACCTTATGCTCAGACTAAAGTTCTTTTATGGATCATAAAGCTGTGCTAGAGATTCAAGTCATAGGCTGTCTAGGTAAAAAAGTATTCAAATCTCAGCTGTTAACTGTCTGGCACTGACAAATAAATATGTATTTGTGAGCACAGGGCGAGGTGTCCTGAAAACAAAAATTATATCAGCTTTCAATCAAAGTAACAGATCAATTAGGTTTGCCATGGTTTCACAGAAACACATTCAGGTGATGATCTTCGGTCTAGAAAAACCAAACAGCTAACTGGTGAGAAGCCACGAGAAGCAGATCTGTGTAGTATTTGCATTTATCCTCTTTGACTGGGTCAGAGCCAGTTCCCTTAAAATTCAATAGTGGTCTCATTTTGGACTTTCATGGGGGCTGGACTGAAAAACTGTGGCTTTAGTTTTCACACTTGCAGAGCATACTGATGACTCTACCTACCTATCCATCCTAACAACTGCCAGTGTACATGGTTTCTTCTATTTCTCCCAGCCTGCAGCAGCTGTCTGCATGACCTGTGAAATATCGCTGTTCATCTTGTACCAACAGCACAGCACTGCAAAGGCTCTGCAAATCCACGGGCCCTTGGTCAGAGCTCTGACAACAGATGCTGTGACCAGGCCTGCTCTTCTGCCTCCTAAAACCACTTGGGCACGGGTGTTCTTGTGCTGCAACTAGTAATTTGTTTGATGATTGCTATGGCCGAAGGACAGGAGGCATAAGAAAAGATATGTTCAAAGAAGTCGACAGTTGAGACTTAGGGATGTCGTAAGGCCACGCTTGAGTTTCACACTCAGCCCTGTTTTTCATTTGTCAAGGAATAATTTGTTAGGAATGATGTTCCAACTGAATGATGTTTTTCTTTCATTTTCAAAAGCTGAAAATGACCTTGAATTAAGTCACATCTGCTTTACAAAGCAGATGTAAACAGCGTAAGGTTAAACAAAGTGATCAAAAATATATTTAAAATAGAGTGGTGGCAACTTCAGTGGATTTTTTGGTTATACCAAATGGCTATAGGAGAAAGCAGCCTAATATTCCAGAGTCCCTCCATTTTCAGGTAAACTTTCAGTTTCCAACAACACTCCAACAGTTACTAGGTTAGGCTCCAAATACCCCCGAAGCATATAATTTTAAAAACTTAAAACCATTCCAATAATTATATTACTAGTGAGTAAAATATTTCAGCTCGTGCTCAAACCTTACTGATTTAACAAAAGGTAAACATTCACATGAGTTCTTGGCTGGGCTGTGCTGGGATCACCTTCAAGCATCATCCAAGTATTGCTGCTGGGCTGAATTAAGTCAGAAATATGGTTGTCAGGATTTCTGTAAAGGCATCTTAACCCTTTTAGTCTCAACAGAAGTTAAGCTGTTTGTTTCCACACAGACAGTGTCTCTCTCATAGGGAACCTGATTCTACCCTGTGCAGTTTTGGAGTGAAGCTGACACAACTCCACCAGCAACTCCCACTTAAAATGCTGTAATACAGGGAAAGACTGTGTGCCAGGTTTCCATTCCTGACCTCTAACATAATGTTGACATAAAGTACTGTTCAAGTCCCAGCCGCTTCCCACATCTGTTCATTATCTGTAAAACCCAATACAGTATTACTTGTCTATTTCCCAGGGAAGCAGTAACTGTAATTTGATTAATAAGTGCAGAAGCATTTTGAGCTTCTTAGATAAAATGCACCACACAAATATTGTCCAAGCCCATATTTTTACATTATAAACTAGGCAGCAAAGTGGAAACAACAAAGAGGAAGGGATTAATTGCTACATTCATTTAATATAATTCATAAATGGATAAATGCTTGTAGTTATTTTACTTGGCAACATTTATAGCTCTCTACAGCAGCAAAACAAACAGATTCATAATAGGTGAAAGCAAATCTCTGCAACAAAGATGTAAGTAGTAGACAAGCTTTACATTCTTGTTCAGGCTGCTTTTATCCCAGAGCTGCAGATGTATATACATATAATACTGCAACTTGCTCTTTACAGTTCTACACATGCTGAAATTTATTTAAATAGCTACACTAGTTGCATAGAAGACAGGCAGTCTCATAGATGAGACTGCATCTTGTGGTACTGTAAAGAAACAAAAACTTCTAAAGACTCGGGAAAAAGCTATTTGAGTTGCATTCAGTCAACTGGAGTTATTTCTGTAAGATGGTAAATTATATTATTTTCTTTTTCTTTAATGTAAAGGTTAACAACAGAATATCCAGGACACTACGGAGAAGATATGGACATGATGATGTACAGTTATGACCACTACATCCGTGGGGCAACCACAACTTTTTCTGCTGTGGACAGGTTTGCTTTTCATCTGTGTCACTGGAAATCTAAGAAAAAAAAAAAAAAAAGTCTTCCTTTTCTATTTCCTTCAAACAGTGCACGGCTACACATCACCTGCTGTGGTACCTGACATCAGGCTAGTACTTCTGAGGAGGACCAAAGATCACAGTGCATTATTCTTCATGCACAAGGGGATCATTTGCCATGTCCATCTAAGTAGTGAAAAATATAGCAATGGTAGGCTTGTCTAAACCTGAGCTCTGGAAAGTCTAGTAGATCTTCAGTGTTGTTTCTCACCTACCTCTAGTCAGAGCATCTTTCATCTTAGTAAAAACTCAGCCTGGGACACCTTGTCCTTTCAGGGGGTGAGGGACTCATTTTGACTCGCTTTCCTTTGCAGAGAAGTGGGGAATCTGCCAGCACGCAAAGTTAAGACCGTACAAACTGCGATGTGAATGCTGTAAACTGCCCAATCCATTGCAACACAGTTCTAACAGATTTGAGGCCACACCAGGAATTAAGGCAATGCAGTGTGCATTGATCCCTTTCTGGAAAATGAGTTCACTTTTTTTCTTGATCCGTCCTAGTTATTACTTGACATTTACTAATCCTCTTGAGCGAGGCCCTATGGCTAGTGAAGTTGTAGTCATGCAAATGGATTCATAATTGCTCTGCTCAGATAAAAAGAAGTATCTCTCCCTCTTCACTATGCAGAACAGTGAAGTTTTAAAATTTAGACTTAACATAAACCCCACAGTGCTGTCTCTGGGACTACAGAGATCCTAACAGAGCAGGTCAAATGAGAATGTGAGCAGTCACTGAAACCTGATTGTGGGAGAGAGATCTTGATTCTTTCTTCTCAAGATGGCCTCTAATTTGTCAACTGTGAGCTATTTCTTTCCTGATGCTTTTTATCAGACACTTCAGTCCAGTATATTAAAGCATTTGTTATCGAACACAACACAGCCAGCCAGGCAAGGTGCACTGCACTGGCCTACCATTGACTGGCTACAGGAGAAGCGGGGACACAAGAGGGAAGGAGGATTTCAAGCACACCAGCATTTCAAGCTGTCTCTAATAACACTCAAAGGAGCTGAGGTGCTTTTGTCAATGACACTCGCAGCTTGCCAGGGTTCACTAGGGATTCCCTCAGTCAAAACTACGTAAAATAAGACCACCTTTCCAAAAATGATAATGCACTGCCACAGGTCCATAACTGTAACTTTCTGGCTAAAATTCATTAGCCTGTTTATTAACAAATAGAAGCCGTGTCTGCAAATTATCCCTACAAGCAGAAGAGTAACTTTCACAGTTAATTGACTCAAGGGTATCTCTTCACCCCTTTGGATAAAGAATTTACAAGCTCGCAAGGGACATTCCTGTCCTGTTTTTTTTTTTTTCTCTTAAATATTCCCCAGCACTATTCTTAATCCCTCTTCCTCACAGCCGTGGCAGAGAGTCTGGCTGCGGCTGCAGAAGACTTAACACAGTCTCCAGAACAGGGTTGCAGCAAGGGACTGGGGGTGTATACCGGGATAAGTGGTCCTCACAGGTTATGGGATCACAGCACCTGGAAAGGAAAGAAGCCACCAACACCTTTGTCCTATCACAGCTGTGACAGCACAGATGAACCTGCAACACTAGCAGGGGAAAACTATAGAGAAAACATTTTAAGAATTGCAATCTAGGAAACTTTCCTCTGCTAAGGAACTTTCTGCGCTCCAGCTTCCAGAGTAACTGAAACCAACTTTTGTTGCCTAGCATGGAAGTGAAAAAAATTCCTGCTATGCCAGTTCATAATTCAGATTCACGCAGCAACTCTCCTGAGTGCTACACTCGCAAAAGCTGGCAAACTTTGCAGCTGGTTGAGGAAGATTAAGAGCAAAAAAAGCTGTTCTCAGTCCCAGTCTGCCAGCAGCATACACACATGCAACTTTTCTGTGTAAATATGCTGTAGATTTTGAGACTGCTTTTCATTTTCAAGCACACTAAACTTGTATCCATACAATTTAGTTCATGACAGGCAATGTTCTTGAGCTAACGAGGCACAAGAAAAGCCTTTGAAGATATCTGAGTATAAGCTTTCCCAATCACATCAAACAGTTCTGCATTTTTGGACTTTTTGAATAAACTTGCAGAAATCATATCCTCTCTTCCTACTCCCTAAGACATTGCATCACTGCAATCGTTGCTCATGTACAGGTATTTGAGAGAGCACATGATACCCTGGCAAAAGCTATAGAAAGTTTAGAAACATTGTATTCCCACCTCCCCTTCTGTAATCACTCTCCGTGAGTTTCCATGTATGCGCATGTGTATCAGGAATGAATGAAGGAGTTGCTGCTCATCATCAGAGGTTTTAAGTGCTTGTCTGTAGAGCACACACTTTAGAAGTGGTTAATATTTATATTTTTCAGTCAAACGAGTCAAAAGGAGAAAACGATTGTCTATAAAGCAGGACAAAAGCAGCTGGAAAGAATTAGCAGGGGCCTGAAGTATCTCTGGGAGCATATTCAGGAGCGTGGTGGTAACGCTGATGCAGACAGGGTGACCTATGGACATAAGTAAGGGAGCATTTGCAGGAAAAGTTAATATCTTTCTGTTAGACAGACTGATACAGTCAAATTTCAGAGATGTACACAGGGCATGTGAACAGCTGTAAACAACTGAAATTGCCCACGTAGACATGCACATTGTATATATGCAATCTGGTGTGGGTATATACAATTGTATATACAAAATCTGGTGGGGGCCACCAGACACGTTTGGTGGGTGCTACAGCTTGCCCTTTGCTGCGCAGTATATTATAAAACCAGCACATGTATTCTATCATAAGCTCATTTCTTTTACAAAACTGTTCTCTGTTCCCTTTATTTGGGTGATGTGAACAGCCAATAATTTCTCAACTGCTCAGATATCATCACTGAAAGAAAGATCAACACTCAGATACCCCAACAGTAAGTATATTTGAAATGCCTGGACAAGCTGGATATCTACCGAGCTCAGCTGAGCTAAATTATAGGGTATTTCATGTGCCTAATAAGTTTCATATGACCAAAGAAAGAGGATTTTGTCAAACTCAATATGAATAGGAATTCATAGAACTTTTTAACTGAAAACAGATTATCTGACAATATTTGGAGATAAAAGGTATTTTCCCTATAGCATTAAAAATTCAAATTTGACAGCATATGACAGCTGGAGAGTAACAGTGACAATTCAATATTGACTCCCCAAGCCAAGGAAAATGCATCAAATTAGCAACTGGTGGGGGACCTATAAACTAGTGTTAAGGGTATGCAAAGGCAAATCCATATATATTCTAGAGGACGCCACACAGGGCAATTCCTGACAGGATCTGCACCCCCACTGGGAAACTTGTAAGGAATCTACAATTGAAACAGGCTGATAACTATTGAATTAAACACATAGCACCAATGGTACAAAGCAATAGCCTGCATCCTGAAAAGCTAGACATATATGCTTAACTTCAAACACAAGTAATGCAAACAGAGATAAATTAAGGCATTAAATGCATAAACCTATTGGCCATCAAATGTGCATGTATGCTAAAGTGTCTGCAAGATCAAGCTTAAATTACAACTTCAGAAATAATTCTGTTCTAATATTTTAAAGTATGCTGTTAATTCAGGTAACTAAAATACATTTATTTTAAAGAACTTGACATTAAACTTTACAGTATCCTTTTTTAGGAAAATGACTTAACCTCAGCTTTTGAGCTAAAAGTCTCTCAGACAACGGGTGCTAGTTTACCAGACCTTAATTTTGACCCATATAATCCTGTTAATCCACATGAGAGCATGAGAGTACTTTTTTTCTTCTGGTCTCTCTGGGTAGGTCAGTGACCAAAAGAGTAAAAACTGTCTTTGAAGAGCACGCATGTAGTCCAAATGAGGACTTTCTAAAATAGAAACGAACGTTGCATTTCATTAACCTTTGGTAACCATTTTATGAGGCAACTATGATCAAAAAACATCTAGGAAAGGCCTAAAGAAAACCAAAAATGAGCATTATATAACTAAATGGAGACTTGCTGATGAGTATGAGACAGACCCAGTTCCAAACAACACTCAGCATAAACTGGTGAAGTAGCATAGTAAATTTCCAATTAATAAATCTCAGTTAATGAAAGCTGAGATGCTTTATATTCACAAAGAACTTAAGAGTAAAATTAATCATATTCCAGGAGAGAGTCACCCCGTTAACAAAACCATATAAGAGCAGCTAATGCCAAAACCTGGGCTCAAGTATCTCAGCACTTCCCTGAGTGGCAGCAGGTTCTGCACCAGGTTCCTCACTGTTTGGACCGGCCACAAGAAAACCAGGACTGCACAGAGGTCTTGTAAAGCAAGTTCCTGTTGAACCGCTCCAGCAGCACTACCTGTCCCACACCTCAGGTTTAGGAGATCACTATTAGCAGAATCCAAATTTCAGAAACCTCTTGGAGTACTATCCATTACCAATTTAAATGATAGCTGCCATCTGCAAGGACTGTACATCAGATCCAAACTCCCGTCAGCCAGCACCAAGCAGCCTAAATTGAACATCTGCTCCACAGCAGGACAGTATTTGGTCCTCTGAACCAATGCCTTTTTGTCAAGGGAAAAATTAGCACCCAATAAGGTACGGTGGAAATTTGCGGCCTGTTACAGCTATTGGACACTAAATCACTGGCCTCCACTGTTGAATCCTGCTGCTCCAGCCATGCTCCCTACTAACAACTGTTAGTAGGTATTGTGTCACTCTCCTGAGAGAGCATACAGACATCCAATTACTCACAAACCAGGGAGAGCATAAACTCTCCTCACACTCATAAATATTGTCTGACTTATATGTGACTTGTGGAGATCAAGGATGAGAAGTGAATTTAATTTCTCTCTCTATTGATTCATTCAATAGTCCTTTAATAAAGGATACTAGCTAGAAGACCTTGTAGTGGAAAGGAAAAAAAAATAAAATAAAGAGTTAATTTTGCTGTATGGATAACTCCACACTTAGAAATACCTTGAAAATCACCCATGTATTTTACTTCGTACACGTTCTTGAGCAATATACCACATGACAATAACTTTTGACAGAACCATCCTTTTCCTCTTGGTCACTGACTTAAAGCTGATTTAGGGCTGATCAAGAGTCATTGCCTTCTGAAGGGTACTCAGAGATCTAATTATTCAGAGAGCTGATTTTCTTACCATGTGAAGGAATTATAATTATCAGACATATTTAATCTCCTTCCAGCCCATAAAAAAACAAAGCACTCAGAGGAAAGTTTACTAACGGCCAATAGATGTTTTTGTTGCCACAATACCTGGTGTAAAGTTATTCTTACTTGTATAGTCTTATCCTCTGCAGCTCTGGCTCACTAGCATCTCTCTCTTGTCTCTCTTTCATGCAGGGATCGTCAGTGGAAATTCATTGTCTGCAGGATGACAGAGTATGACTGCCCATTTCAAAATGTTTAAAAAGATTAAGTGTACCTCACTTGCAAAGCGTGGGGAAGGACAGGGTGGGGTGAGGGTCAGTGATTACAGGAAAAAGGCAATTAGGGTCACAAAAAAAAGCACCAAGATTCGTCAGCTGTCTGCTGAAGATATACTTCTTTCCCTCTGGAGCTAATAAATAACGTGCCGGCACATGTGCTTGCAATAGCAGTTTCGGAGGATTCCTTCAGTCTGCACTGGCAGTTGTATCCCCCAACTAAAATTGCTTATGACATACACGTTTATGATACACAAGTCTATGGCATATGCACAGTTACCTTTTTTTATATATACATATAGCCATTCTGAACACATACAACTTTCTATCCATAGCAACTTCGTATAAATTGCTTCCCAGCACAGTCACTCCAAACGAGGTGGAAACACACTATAAGCTTTCCAACATCCACTAGACTTTACTGTCTTTTACTTGGAACCAACCCCGTGATCCCTGCCAGCTTCTCAGCATTTAGTACCTGAAAATGTGCTGAAAGCAGCATCAGGTCTCTGACATACGGCATCTGGCGTTACCTGTTACAGCCCTCAGTGTAGCTCCATTGCTATAAAAGTCCACCTGCACAGGAGAATTCCAAGTATTTACAGCACTGGAAGATGTCAATACCTGATTAAAATGAGAGTAGATCCAACAATAAAAACAGAAGCCTAACCCAGTCCTACTAAGAGTCTCTTTTATATTGTCTTAAAAGTCTCCAATGACACAACTAGCCAGGAGCTCTACTCTAGGCAAAGCCAGGAGTAGGTCAGGCCACTCACACTTTCAGTAAATATATATACTACTCTTGTCAGGAGTCTGCTTTTCAGACGGATTTGGTTTCCGCTATGTGCGCCTGTACAACATCCATCTGCCGTTGGTAATATATTCTTGGCTTAGAACAGACAAATAAAGCTAATGACTTAGGTGGCCTCAGTTCCTCCAACTTGCAGATCTCATTCCCTGTAAAGGATAAACTGTCTGTGTTTCAAGACCGTGCAGCACTTGTACAGCTGTAATCCAACAAGAAAGACTATTGATCTCTTCCAGGAAGATCTGATATTTGTTCTTGAACAAACGGGAATTTAGGGCTCAGTTTCTTACCTGATGAAGTCAATGGCAAACTTGGCAGTGGCTTCAGCAGTGCTGGCTCAAGGGCCATGATGGCCCCATGTACCAATTTAAGGTTGTAAAGCTTCATAGGAAACAGTGGTGTCAGCCAGTCAGTTTCCATGTTCCAAGCATTTTTAATGTATTTACTAGCACACCCTCAAGTATAAACATTAAAACTACACTTGTCCAATAAAAGAATAATAGGTTTTGCATTGCTGTAGCCTTGTTCTTTCTTAATTTTAATTACACCAGCTTATTAATTTGCACACAACGAAACCCTCCATCGTTCTCAGAGATTGTGATGGTGATTAGGGAGTTTCTGTGACAGCCACTTGCTGAGACATTTGAGTAACAGCGGGAAAGAGAAACCAAGAGGTCTAGGGAAGCTGGAGAAGCTTGTCAGCTGACAGTGGTAGACAGGCTCTCCAAACAGGAGAGCACCACAGGAGAAGGCATTCAGGCCTGGGGGCTGATGGAAAAGGACAGGCACTATAATTAGGCATAGAAGGGTTATCTCTGGGAACACCTGCTCTAGATGGACACACACAACTTTATCTTGGCTACTTAGGCTGCTCTCAATTCTGTGTGCACATCATGGGCTCGTGGAGGCCTCTGACGGGACAGTGCAAGATCAGATTAGGCTGATTTAGAACCATGGTGCCAAGAAAATAAGCAGCTCTGCTCTCTTGTCCCCTGGAGATGCAGTGTCATATTGTCCCATATGTCACCTTTCTGCCTCTCCCTGTCCCAATCACTTCCTTCCCCTCATGCTCTATTCCCAGCTCCACCCCAGCAGTGCATCTGTGTAGGACACACTTCACAAGACTCCTCTTCAGAAAGTCAAGTCATCCTCAGATGGGGAAAGGTGTGGGTGGGAAACTGCATGTACCTTGGGGGAATGCAGAAATGGGATGTGGACCATAAAAACCCAAAAAGCAGAACTTGGGCAGAGAAAGAGTGGTTCCTGTGAAGTCTTAGGACAGATAGTTAGAAAAGCTAGGAACCGAACTTAGTTTTTAATCTATGTTTTTCTCTAAATTGCAGCATCCACTTCTAAGGTTTAGGTAATCTTTGTGCATGGGAAGACATTTCTCCAAAGCTGATAGGGTCCAGCCCAAATTCCTCAGCACAGAGCAAGGCGATGACAACCTTGCCTTGCAAAATTTCATTGGCTTCAAAGCCTGATCAAGCCTGCTTTGACTTCCCCAAAGCCATTCTGGAAAACAGGGCCTTTCAGCCTGCTTAGAACACCTTTCCTGAATCTGAACCACCTTTCACTCCTGCCAACGCAAACCAGATGCCACTGTAGGGAAACGAACAGAGTTGTGCCTATTCAAACCATGTGCAACTGTGTGCAGATGCCTGGTATGGGGAGCCCACAGCTTTTTCTTCATTCTCATGTCTTGTGTGGCACAGAAGCATCCCACCTACACTTGTACTGTACAGAGTAAAAGTGACTCCTGATCTGAGAGCCCACATAGGGCCTATGCATTACTGAAGACCCTTATAAGCCTAAAATTTTAAATAATCCCTTATTTTTTTAATAAATAAAACAACAGAAAATAAAGTCATATTTATTTAATAAATAACAGTATGCAAGAGAAAAGTATGAGAGAAAAGCACTTTTTTCGTGAACACTGAGCATTGCCCCCATCATGCTACAAGGGCTGCATATGGCATACTGTCAGCATCGTCAGTGACTTTTATTTTTTTTTAGATAAACTAGGGCAGAGTAATCTTTGTATTCACAAAGCAAAATGCAGCAAACTTCAAAAAAGAAGAAGAACCTTTTGAGCTTTTTTAACTCTAAATAAAACAGTGAAGAAGAAAAAGTGAGGTGGGTTGGCTGGGGAGGAGAAATACCAACACTGACTCCCTTTGTGGGTATCCTTTGATCTGCGACTTGGTGAAGGCTGATGCTAAGATAAATCCACATCTTCCATTTGACCCACTCCTTTTGAATAGCGGTTTGAGTAGCAGAACAGTATAAGCAACTGGGGGAAACAGACAATTCTACCAACCCCAAACAGTCAAAGATGAGCACTTTGACTGCTTTTTCTCCTAAATCACAATATTAACTTAAAAAATATAGGACTTCTGAAAACAAAATAAAACCCCACAACTCCATTTTTTTTTCATATATTCTCATTTCTCCATTAGCACAGTACATAAGCACTTCAACATTTTTTTAACATTTTTCACTTTCAGTATTTTTCAAGTGCTTCAAACAGAATATTTTTCAACTACTTCTCAACAACTCTGAGCCTAGAAACGAGTTTTTAAGGTGAAGGCTGAGATTCTTGTTTAATCACTTGACAACGAGAGCTGGAATTAGTTTTACAGGACATCAAATACTATCAGACTAATGATACATATATCAGAGTTAGCAACACAGCACTGATTAAAAAAAGAAATAGCAAACCCATGGCCATGTTGTAATAAGGCATATTTCCTGTAAAAGCAGGAGAGACCTTTCAGCCTCTTCCGTTCCAGTGTTCAGGATGTTGTAATATAAGATAAGCCTGGCTCAGAGTCATGGCATCACCTAAGCAGAGAGACGCCAACATAGCTGAAGGGGAACCAGTCTGTGGACGAAGCAGAAGACCTGGCGGAAGACCAGCTGGCTCTGAGAAAAACTTACTTAGACTTGAACCTTGACTCATAGACATTGAATCCTTTTCTGGTTATAAACTTCATTTTGAGCCCATGTTTATCACACCAGTAACATGTTACTGTACTGGCCTGCTTCTTTAAGGCCACAGCACTGTCTTCAAGCAGAGAGCATGAACATCACCGGCAGTGGCACTTTGTGCCAGAGTTGTTGGTGTGAACAATAGGCAGGAGGAATTCTGCTAATAACATACTAGCAAACATAAAACATTGCTTGGGCCTAGATTTACTTTGCAAGACACAGTAGTTACAGAGGACTGTGACCTTCAACCTCACTATTTCAGGGTACTGGTATGTGTGTAGCTGATGCCCTGCATTGTAATCTGGACCTATGCATCAAGAAGTTTAGAAAAGGCAGCAGGGCTGCCCACATGCTGAAGATGAAAGACATGCACAAGTGCCTGCGGATCAGAGTCAGCAGGCTTGATTTTGTCTTTCTGAGCTCCAGGCCTGAACAGCATTGATCTCAGTCTTATGCACTGGAATCAATGGGCCTGCTTGCGAACTTTGGCCAAAATCAATGGAGTTCAGTCTTAAACAAGAGTTTGGCATCTAAATACTTTACAGGATCTTAGCTTGGCTTGTGCAGCTCTACAAGGAAGACAGGAAAAAACTGGACCTTGAGTTAAAGGGAATCAATTCAAGAGTCTGCAAAGACATACTGGAATGGACAAAGCACTGCATATTCAGTTCATATTTTCTCAGACATAAAAATCTGACTTACTCTCATGAAGACCAGGACACACTCTGCCTTAGGTTATCTTCAAATCATTTAAGAATAATGAAGAGAAGTTTTGCTGTAGGGATAAATCCTAGATTTCCTACCTGTATATCAGCTTCACAACAGCCATTATCTTGCTGTCTTCAATGAGAGCTTTTCTCTTGTGCTCTGTTATACTCCATATTTACAAGTCTGAGCTTAGCATTAAAGCCATGTCAATGAGATAAATCCCAGTATGTAAAAAAAGGCACAGCTACATTTTTGCAGGATGTGATCTTTAGTTTACGTGCAGGATCAGATTCTCTGGGCCTCACCTGTGCCGGAAAAGTCACCACACTGCAGAACCTGGGCCTAAAAAGATCAGCCCAAGTTGTGGAGAACACAGAAGAAGACAGAAATGCACAAGAGATTGTTCTATCTGAGAGAAAATTTGGGGGAATGACAAGAACTGGAGCAAAAACAGTGAGAGACATGAAGCCACCTGAAGAATGTGCCATTATGTAATTTCTTAAAATAAATTCATAGTCCTCTGTCTTTGGAGATGAGATGACCAGGATAACTCGATAGCAGCAAAAAATAAAAAAATATGGAGAAGGGTCTCCAAATAACTTCACAAGGAAAAAGGCCAGAACAGTATATCAAATACAGTCCTTGAAAAGTAGAGGATTTGCCAAGTGAAGCAGAATCAATTGATAATGTTGATATAATTCTTTAAATCTGTGTTAACCCTTGACCAAAGAAAACAGAGACGAGAACAGAAGGAATAAGCTAGCATTGAAGCGTGAGTAGAAGGAGGGGGTGTGATCACAAATGAAGAAAAAGGCAAAAAAAAAAAAAAATAGGAAAGGGAATACAAACACAAAATAATAAAAAAAAAAAACAATTAAAAAAAAAAAAATAAAA
>VWYH01004264.1:63372-81682 GCA_013399365.1 Pampusana beccarii | reverse complement strand
TATAATAAATAAATAAATGCCGATCATGATCTCACCAGGAAAGTTCCTTTCTTCCCTTATCTCAATTTTACCTGTTCAGTGTAAATTTGGCGCTGGTTGAAAATCTGAGGTGGCCTGGGAGAAACTCTTACCCACGTAACAGACAGAGCACTTTTCTGCCACGTATTTCTGACCTCCCCTGGATGGGGTCTAGGAGAGCAGCTGAGTGTCTGTGGCTTACCCAGCCACAGCTGTACTGCTGAGGTGAGCAACAAAGGGCATAACCAACGAGAGTTGCTGTCGCTTCTCTGCTACAAACTGACTCATGAGCATAAACTTAAATCAAGATCAGCAATAAAATAGTTATTAAATTGTATCGTGCTTGTTTATGTTACAGCTCACAGGCTGGACTATAGCATCAATAAGAGATTTTTTTCCAAGGATTTGCTGAATGTGCTGCACTGGGTTGGAAAAAATCATCTACTCCAATTTACAGTCCAGGGAGAAAACTAGATGAGACAAGACTGATGCAAACATCCTTCTATACCACTTAGAAATGCTAAATCTGAACCTCTGTAGCAGCACAATCTGCAGCTTGCTCTTTTGCTGGTTCAACATTACCTGCTTTCCAGGTGCCTCTGTCTGATGCCTGCCTTTGCTGCAAATGGGAACTGTGCACAGACTCTGCACTTAACATTGCAGCACAGCAAACACTGAATACACAGGCCAATAACCTGAGCTATCATCTGCAGTTACTCTCTGCATTACTCAAGAAAGCAGGCAACAGAAAAAGGGCTTTGAGTAATTAAGTGCTCTTCAGCAGATACAGTAAATCCACATATCATCATGGCATTAATCTGAAATGCTGACTGAGAGCATCAGTGCTCTGCACTCACTTCATACAGATACAGCAGATTCACCAAGAAATGTACCTCACAACTTCAGGTCATGACTTTCCTCTGTTAAACTGAATTTGTCTCCTCGTCCCCTGGCTGGTACAAATGGGTGCGATTCCTCAGCAACAGTGGAACTTCTGCTGCTCAGTATGTATTCAACTCCTGGATCCAGATCATCAACAGGTATCTTGAACAGAACTTGCCCTAGAATTGAGCCCCGAGGAACACCACTGGTGACCGATCACCAGCCAGATGTAGCCCCATTCACTACAACCCTTTGAGCTTTGCCCTTCAGCCAGTTCTTCACCCAGTGCACCATGAACCTGCTCATCTCACAGTTGGACAACTTGTCCAGAAGGATGCAGTGAGGAACAGTATTAAAAGCCTTACTGAAATCCACAAAAACTACATCCACCAGCTTCCCTTCATCCACTAGGTGGGTGATCTTACAGAAGGATATCAAATTAATCAAACAGTATATGTGTGCACTTGTTCTCCATTTGTTGTGTCTGTTGATCTCGTTACTTGAGTTCGATTTAAACAACACTGCTTCTGCAAAGTCAGATACATTCACTTGTACCACAACACTCAAATTCTATATACGTACTCAATAAAGCTAATAAAGTATTTCCATAATGTAATGTATGAATACCTACAAAGATAATGGGTTGTTGCATCTTTGTGAGTTGAAAATTTACAGGAGCAATGAATGAACTCTTTTGATCACGTAAAAAGAAATAAAAAGCAAGTGACTAACATATATTATTCTCCTGCCTGCTCTACTGAAACATTGACTCAGCCTTCATCTGTTGTTTGAAGGTCTATGCCAAACAAGCAAAGAGGGTAATGATGTAGTGTGGGATGAGCAGAACTAAAGAAAATGATAGAAATGCTTTCAGAGCCAAACACCTTGTGTGAGAAGGATGTGCCGTGGAAGACCTGCCTCAGTTCCCCTGCTGGTTCTGAATTTTGCTTTGTCTCCATTTGAAACTGAAAGTCTCATCCATGGCAGAGAGTAGACTGTAGTGTGGTGCTGACACACCAGAGTTATTTCGCAATGAACTTGCTAGAGCAGCCTAATTCCAGTTGGCCAAAGCCTGGCATTCAGTATTTTACCATGCATCTCCTGTTGAGTTAATTAAAAACTATCCAAAATGGCTAGTGCTTCAGAGATAGCTGTCATCAGAAAACAGACTATTTTCTACTATAGGGTCTTCCTTTCTATGAAGACTTATTTCTTCCTGATAAAAAAATAATGCTGTTTGACACGCTTCCAGAAGAGGAAGGTAAATAACAGCGTCGCGTCCCATTCTGTCATTATTAGATATATTTCTGTATCCCAGCTTGTTTGCTTAGCATTTGCTTGGGTGTTGCTAGGCGGTACTCTGTGCAGTGTAGAATGAAGACAAACCCCCAGTGTTCTTCACTCCTCACCTGTAAAGAGATACCGTATTTTCTCAATTTCTGCATGGACAATGAAGAAAACTCTGTTAGAAACTGAGATCCATAGAAGATGAGAAAGGATAAGAAGGTGTCATCTGCCTCATTATCAGCATCAGCTTGGGACAATAGACATTGTCTCCGTTACCCCACACCAAGCTTGGCCATTGATTTGAATGTCAGAGAGAGGCACATGCCTTAAATACTATAAGCTCTGACAAGAAGGACAGAAGAAATACATGCTGTAAAACCATGTGCAGTCAACCTGACACTAGGAAGACAGCTAACGTTTTCTTTAAATGTTACACTGAAGAAGTGTAAGAACTCCAATTAAAAACAAAACAAGAAAGAATATTCATCGTGAGGCTTTGCTAGCAAAGCAGTCAATTGTCTGAAATCTTGAAAACAGCAGTGCTTGTGTGGGTGGAGGATAATAGATCTGCAGATAATTCCAGCAAAAATAATTACAACTGACTCTTTTTTAGGGGGCTTTCAGGTTGAAAGCACAGTGCATAAACACCTGTATCATCCTCCAGACTTCACCTGGGCAAAGACCTTGAAATGTTTCATGTAAAGCCCTTCAACTGAGAGAACGAATGCATTATTCTGTGTAGACTACTATGCTCCAATAAACTGTTCAAGCTGCAATTTGTGTCTTGAATGCTGGGCGAGGGAAAAAAGATGTCTGAGTCGTGCCAGAGACTCTTTCACAGTGAAAAGAAAGAGGTGAAGGAATGGATGTAAGAAAGAAACCTCCACAAAATAACGGAGTCCTGGGCAATAAACATCCACAGCAGGACTGAGATGTGATTAGTCCCATGAAAAACCCTCTTACAAGTCACCGTAAACAGTCCCACTGTGAAGTGTCTCCATGGAAAGAGTGCCCAGCGGTTAAAGTGCTAGCCAGGTTCTTGAGAGGCTCGAGTCCAGCTCTCCTGCTTGCCCATCCACTCTTCATGTGAACGGAGTAGGTCACTTGGGTTATGCTCCCACGCCACACTGAAGAACCAGGCTAGAGATCATTTTGTGAGCTTTGTACGGGATGGTACTCCTAAAACCTCACACAGAGGTGCTAACGCACATTTTCAAAGCAATACTTCCATTGTGCCCAGGCTGCTAATTAATCCAAGCATATACTTCAGCAAACACAGCTTGCCTGATTCAAGGATAGCTCAGTTAACACTACGATTTGTTTCATATGTAACTTAGACACATGAAACATGCCCTGTGTCTCTTTGCATCTCATCTCTCTTTCTGTACACCAGTGGCAGCAATCATCACTGGCATCATGCACAAATAAATGCAATGAAAATAGTGAGGCTTTAAGATGCGGTGATGAGAAGAAAGCAGGAACATACCTCTAAACACGACTGATCAGGTGAATCACAGTGTGACAATGCTGGTTCCAACGCACTGGCATTTTGTGCTTTCCTAGCATGCTGATGCCAAAAGCAGCATTCGCAGCTCCTCGGGGCTCTGCTGCCCCGCGGGTCCCTCCAGAGCTAACACGGCAGCGTGGCAGGTTGCCAGTTGACACCATCATTATGATGCAACAAACAATGTTGAGTTCTGCAGTCAGGTGACCACTGCTAACCCATCATGGCTGGTTCTTCTGGTGTAGACGGTGTCAACAAGATAGTCATGAACCGGACTTGGCTGCCCACACCCTTCAGGTATCACTCTGCTGAAGAGATAAGGTTGACCAGAGGTCTAGGCAGGCGTCATCTTTTTCAGCCATGCCAGCTTCCTATTTTCTGGGCTAGGGTATTTCAAGACAGAGCTGTGGAGCTACGCTGCTGCCCCTAAGTTACTAGGGCTGCACTTCTTATCCATGGGGTACCACTGTTAAAGAGCTGCAATCAACACAGAGGATACAAAGGACACCTTCCCCAGTCATCACCACGTACTTCTACTGCGGCAATGAGGGAAAAGGTTCTTAAGGGTTCAAAGTGTGATTTGGATTAAAATGTTTTACTGACACTGATCTAAGGAGCTGCCAGGCATATCCTCCCTGACCAGATCTATCTGTGTTATATTAGAATAAAAGACATACACTTTGTATTTAGGAAGACTTCAAGCTGTGATCCACTTGTATGGCTGTGTAATTACCAAGTTCATTCTACGCAGGTGACTCTTCACAGGGTATAAGAATAGAATTCTCTAACTCAGAAACACCATAACAAATTGTTGTTATTTTCCTTTGTTCTTCTATTCTGTCTTACCCTGCATCTCTCATTCCAGGAATAAGAGTGGCTGAAGTTGGCATACGCATGCTTTAAACAGTCAATAGTGTATTGTTTTCACTCAGAAGAGGAAAGAAAAGCAAGTGCCTCCATCAGTGAAGGATGCTTTTTTCTCTCCCCAAGGATTTTTTAAAAGGTGGCACAGTACTATACAAGATGGTGAAGCTGAAAAGCAGCATCAGGCCAGGTGTGCTGGAAGTCAGAGCTTCTGGGAACACTGGTCCGTCAGAGATGGTGCCTAAAAGAGCTGAGCGGACTGCTTTAGGGAGCTGCAAGAATACAGAGAGAGAAGGAGAAAGTAGGAAAGTGAGATCATGTTTAAGTGCAAACCCACTTTTTAAGAGAGAAGGACAGATAGGATTGGAGGGGGTTTAAGGGGAATCTTTCTCCTGTACCACACCAGCCAGCATTACAATGCATCCACAGCTGGTATGGTATACCATTGCTCTATTACAGTTTCTTACTGGTGCTGACTTGGTGCATGAAAAAACTGTTTCTTACACACTCGTATATAGTCCCTCAAACTGTGTGTCTCTTCCTATAAAGGAAAAAATTCTCCTAAGTGGAGAAGGCTATCAGGAAGTAGCAAACTTCACATTTGTGTATTTACATGATTTCATCCCGTTCAACCTGGGACGCTTCCATGGTTATGATACTGGGCAAGGTTAACCACCCCTTAACCTTCTCACAGACCTAGGATTGTTTTGCATACTGCCTCTACTCATCTCAGAAGAAAATAGCTCTTTGTGCAAGCCCACAAAGTTACATACAGTTACCATTCACTGAGTCCCCAAAGAAGGAAAGAAGTTCATAACTTTATCAACTCACTGTAAAAAGCAATCTCCTTTAGCAAATATTACTTTTTTTTTCATGCAGAGGAGAGGGGCTTCAGCAAAACAAGTTATTCAGGCCAGAAGACAAGTCAACCTAATAGTTTCCAGCAAGTGGAAAATCTGACAGCAAATTCTTACTCTAAATGAGGCACAAGTGAGACCTTAAACTAGTTCCTCTGCTCCCTAGGTAAGCTTAACCACTGCTGTCTTGTGCACAAACCGCTAGCCCTCGGAATGCCTACCAAATTGGGTCCTGCAAGTGAAAGCTGCCCGAGAACCCTGTCGGGTTTTAAGGCTGGAATCAAGTGAAGCTGAGCAGCTGAGTTTGTGCCCAACAGCATAAATCAGTAAGGACTTTCCTGGAAGTTTCATACACACACAGAAATCAGGCACCTCTGACTGAAACAGCTGCAGAGTGGGGCTTGAAAGGAAGCACCGAGGCACCTGACTGGGCACTTACACTTCTTTGTGGAACTTGCTCTTTGAAAACATAGTGCAATTGCACGTGTGTCTCCTGTGGCAGCCCATACAAAGGAAAATAGTCTCTGGGCTTGAAGACCTTGATACTGTTTCTTTAAAGGATCTCACTCTGGAAAGTCCCAAGCCAGACACTGAAGGTCAAGGCTGGATGTAACTTGAAGATGTTGACATAAAGCTGCTTGATACAGTAGCCAAGAAAATGTGAACCCTTTTTAGCTCCGTGTTCTCGAAACTTGCCTCCACAGATAGCTGGTGACATATGGGCATAGTCACTGTTCCAGTTAGCACAGCTTTTCACAGAGCTTAAAGAAACTTTGAGTGTGGAGTATTGCAAACTAAGACCCACCTGCTGGAACTGGCATTGGCTAGCGGATTAGGGTAAATGCTCACAACTCAAGTCAAAATGCTCCACAGCTAATGACTTGACATTAAATCATAATCTTCTATGGAGGAGGTTGCTATGTTTTTGTAATGGAAGGTTTTTCCACTTTTAAACCACAGAGTAGTTAAAAGGGGTAACTCGATAATGATAATAATAAAGGCATGAGATCATGGTAAAGGCACTGCATTTTTATAAGGCCAAACTACAAAGATATTTTTAACAGTCAGGACCCTAATAACCTCCAAAACATAACTCACAACCAACCATGAAATGAATATGCTTAGGCGACTGCTGGGCTTAATCCAGTGCAAGCTGAAATCAATGGAGGGACGTCAGCGACACTGGACTGGGTCCAGAAGCAAGCGAATGAAAAGCACAGCACAGAGAGTCATATCCAGACAGCCTTCATACAGTAGGCTAAGCACATCAGACACTGGCAGACCTTTCCCGGGAATTCTCAGTGGAAAACCCTCAGTAAGGCAGAAATTGTCTCATTTTTGAGCTATTATGGGCATTCTTTTCAATACCAAAGCTAAGGTCCCAAAGTCGCAACTGAGGCTTTCCACGGGGCTTAGTGGGTTTACTGTGAGTCAAGTTTAGTACAGCATCATTCCCTTCTTTGCAAATCCTGTTAAATTGTTTCCACTCTCTCATCACTATGTTTCCAGGAAAGACAGGCTAGCACAGGCTAAAGCAAGTAAAAAAGAAAATCTCAGTTGCTTAGCAGTAAAACATATGGAGAGATTCTGCAAACAGCCTGGATGCTTTGAGCGCTTGAGTACTGAAGGCCTGTACTTTGGGTGTTTTAATCAGGACTGGCGAAAAGAAAACTTAAACAATTCTCTATGTTTGTCACTGATTCTCAGTGGAATCTCTCTCCTCCTGAGATATCTGTACTCCCATGGACATTTTCAGTTAAGTGTTGCATAAACAAGATTCACCTCTGGATCTCCTAAATAGCTCCAAAACACGTCTGTCTCTTTGCCTTGGTCCTGCGTGGCTCCCGAGAGTAACCCCTGTTTGTGACCAGCTGGGAGAAACTCCTCCAACACAGCTACTCGCTTCTGATACTTTCCTCCTGCCTCTGCCCTTTACAGTAAAGACTCTCTCAGCTGACAAACCACCTCCCCAGGCATTCAGCAGGCTTTAGATCACCAGCCACATGGGGACAGAGTACGAAGCTGTGTTAATTTAAGGGAGCTGCTATGATTCTGATGTACATACGCGTGGAGCTTGAGATGAGCTCCTGCCTGACTCTGGGAGGCAGCGTGAGGATGCACTCGCAGGCACACACACACACACCGAGGAAGACCTGGGACTCGCTGTGACTCAGCACCAGAGCAGTGCTGCTACTTTTGCTCTTTATCTTCCCCCAATATAAAAATAACAACCAGACATGAGAGACTCGTTGCACAGGGAAAACCCAAGCAACACGAAGACCCATTAAAGGCTGCTGATTTAGTGGACACATTAACGATAAATACTGCATGCAGAGAGGAAAACAGCCCAGCAGAACGGTGAAGTGCTGTGCAGATACAAGACTATTTGGTCACAAATAGGTCATGTGGCAAATATATTCGCTATAAGAGTTATGTGCCTTCTGAGACCAGCTTAACCTAAGCTATTATTTCTCTATTGTTTCCCTTTAAAATATTTACTGTGTACCATAAAATATGTATGATGCTGCCTTTAACTGTGTGCCTGTCAGAGAAAGCACAGGTAAAAAAATCAAGCAGCTTAAGAAACTTGGATGAAAAATATTCAGCTGGCATCAAGCAATGCCTCTCCATACACATACGTATTTCTCTCAAGAAAGTGCAACTAGTTATTAAATATTCTTATTGATGATTACTACAGTAGAGCCCTGATAAACCTGGAGAAATTTCTCTTAAAGATCAGGTTGAGTTTTCTAGGTATAACAGTATGTTGCACTGAAATGGAGAGAAAGCTGCAAAAGATGTAAAACACATGCCAGAATCTATGGTGTGTCCCAGCTCAGTAAATTGACGGTCTTGAACAATTAAGAGGTGCCCATTGTAAGTGTTCTTGTTGATGATGGGAAGTAAATGCAGGAACTCTTCTTTTACACAAATTCATTGGGCAAGAAAAGATGTTGATCAGTTGCTGTGCAGATTCATCAGGGACAATATGCCATCAGGGACATCTTTCCCCTGCCCGCAGCCAGTGCTTAGCTGACTCCCAGTTAAGGAGAAGTTTGTGGCAGAGACAAGGAAGACATCCAGCTTCTCCATCAGGAATCACTGAATGATCGCAGTTTCTTCTATAACGCATCACTCACAGGTGAGAAACCAAGATGCTATAACTTGATCGGGGACCAAATAACAATTTGCACACAGACCACAGCTCCTGGCACCGAGCCACATGGTGCGGAGTCAACCATCCCTTCTCCTCTCTTCAGAGCACAAGCATCTCTGGCACCCAGCCAGGGTGCCACAGAAGCGGATTAGCAAATGAGGGAGCGGAGGCAGGCGAAATATTTTAGTCTTCACCTGAAACATGCCGGAAAGTGCCCTAACAAAAGCACTTCCTCTTGAAGCTCTGAGCAGGCTCCACGCCTTAATTCCCTGGCTTCAGGTTCGCGTGTTTTCTTCATCAGAATTAGTCTGACAATGCAGGGGGAAATGGCAAAGGGATTTGTTTACACTGTACGTGGGCTCCCTGTTCACCTGTTACACGATTAGGTGGTTACGTAAATGGCCCAAGTGTCACATTCCTCACCCGGGTACTGACCCTTGAAATAATCCAGGCAACGTGACTCTGAGTGGCTGGAGGGGCTATTTGTGAGAGGATTTGTTGAGTGGGGCTGCAGCATAGAGTCATTCCCATTTTTATGGGTGCGCTCATCAATGGATCATCATTTGCAGACAGAGAAATTCAGACAGGGAAGTTCAGACAGCGTTGATGCAGAGAGTTTCCATGATCCATTCCAAGACTGGCTGCACATCAATGGGATCTCAACATTTTCCTAAACTTTCTTCTGAGGACCACATAAAGGGCAATCAATCACAAGTTCACCAGCTTGCTTCCTTGTTTAAAAATAAGTAGATGATGACCTTGAATGTTTTTTCTCCCCCACCCCTCCCTCCACACTGATTATCTGATCCAGAGCCCATGGAAATCTGTGAAAACCTTAACACAGACTTCAAAGGGTTCTATAATCAGCTCTTTTTCATCTATTCTTTTCAAACATGCCCAGCATTTTATGCATCACATTCTATCCAACAAATCTGGTGCCACTCGCCTACAGACCTCAAAGCATTTCCCAGTCATTAACAGCTCATGATAACAGAAGCAAATATTATTCCATGGCTGATTCTACGGTTCCTGAAAATGAGTCTAAGTGAGGGGAAAGAATTTAACCAGGATCATACTGAGTTAGTGCCATGACTGTGACAGGAATCCAATTTGCTTTCCCCTCAGGCACATTGCCTCTATTTGCCTACTGGATTTAGTTTGAAAGGACTGTGAAGGGAACACGCAGTGAACATCATTCTTGTTTCTCCTGCCATAGCCCTGAAGGTGGTTCTCACATATTGCCCTGTAATGCAGTACCAGAATATGTTGTCCAGTTTTCAGAAAAAGCAAAGCACCCAGACAAGCCTGATGGTAATGCCAGCAAGCCACAAGCTGATCCCTCAAAGAGGCACTTGCCTCCCAGCTATAGGTCTTTCAACCATAATTGTCCATCAATCCCCACACAAAAAAGGAGATGTGTAATAGTAGTTAAAACCAGAGTACAGAGCTGCACTGGTGCTGTGTTCACACAACCAGGAACGGTGCCTGTTTAGAGATTACATATTCCCCAAACTGATGCCCTGTGATCTTGTGCCCCACGGGCTGGTAACTCTTCCAGAGGAGCACTCATCCATCGGCACCAGCACACACCACAGCAGGACGACAGGGCTGCTGATAGTCTTTTCTGTCACAGGTCGATAGGCTGAGACCCAAAAAAACTTACCTCTTCTTCCACAGCAGTACTACAGAACAAGCTCATCCACAACACCTTCCTCTCCAGCATTCAAACACCTTGTCTGGCTAGCCAGCACAGAAGACTCTTCTCATGTCCTCAAACACATCAATGCCTTTTTTCTTACGTTAAAAAAAACCAAAAAGATACAATCTTCTATGAAACAAAAAAACATCTTGTCCACCAAATAAGTAAGCTTTTAATCCTTTTTTTTTTTTTCACATTTTCAACAAACCAAGAAATTGTAACAAATGTAGATGAAAATGACAGCTAATGTCACCTGTTAAAAATCTTTTTTTGGATTTTTTTAAAAAGCTCTCAAAAAAGGCCTGATATCTCCCAGTTGATTATAAAGCTCTGGTCTGAAATTACAATTTATTCCCCATCTCTACTAAAGATCAGTTTATACAAAAAGAGATCTCTTTACTCATCAATTTGCAGTGTGTTCCAGTTTCTCATGAGATATTGGATCCAACTGATCTAGCGTATTACTTCCCAGAAAAGGCATGGCAAAAACGGGAGGGCAGGTATTGGACTGTCTGTGGGGATCTCTTAGAGAAGCTATGTGGCATGATACTTGCAGCTGTTTCAGTGCCCGGTCTCTCTTGCACTATCAAAAACAAATGATACACCGAAGAGTCAAACCGCTGCTAACTCTATTTTAGTTCACAGGAAGTCTGGGATTTAGGGAAAGGCAGCACATGGGCGATCTGGAAGTTGGCTACAACTCCTGAATTTAAAGTTAAGTTACAAGCCCATTTAGCACCCAATGCAAAGCTGTGGGAAAGAACAGCTCTCATCCTGCAGAACCTAATAGACCCATGTGTCCGAACTGTCCCAGAGTCTCCAGCTTTTTGCATTTGTTCACATGTGAATGCTACAGGCTCTCCAACACAGGCACTACCTTTTCTTATTCTTGTCTTTCATTTATTTACTTCTGCCTAGTGCAATCCGTGACTAATTTCTCTCGGGTTTGCATGGGGTGACCACAGTCCTTTTAGAAACAACCAGCATGGAGTTTTGCTTAGCACGTTTGGTGACATCATGTTCAACTGCAAGGATGATTTATTTCCAAAATGTAACCTTTAACATTGATGATACTTGTTTCTTGAAAGGTTTCAAGAATAATACTTTAAAGTGTGCAGAAGGTAATATGTAAACCTGGTGTTAACTCATATAACTCAACTGCTTCACCTCATTACACATTTCCAGCCCATGAGGCTTTTGGAAGTAATAAATGAGTGCTCCCTAATTTTCATAGACCTGAATAAAACAAATAAGCAAGATGACATTAATTTAAAAGAAACCCACAATACAGGCAAAAGCTGTTAGCATTTCCCTGGTTTAATTAGCGTTGAATGACAAAATCTTGCTCGCAACTGAACCCAACCTCATAGATCAGCAGACTGGTTCACAATGACACTACAGCTATCTGGTTTAGTTATCAACAGTCAGAGCAGATCATGCAGTTAGCAACAGAAAGAATAATTTTCTTCTTATTGTGTATCCTCTTCTTAATATAATCACCTACAGAGCAGTTTACCTACTTATTTCAGACCAAAGTAGCTTTACTAAACAAAGCTGACACTTCATAAAGTAGCAGTTTCAGATAACTTTCTTATATGGATAAATACCTGGAATAGATAAACTGCAGATTTAGGTTTTAAAGAGAGGGGAGTGTTACCAGAGCCAATGTCAAGGCAATCTTTTCAAGAACATGCGTCAGCATGCAAACACACTCCACATGCTGCCACCAGAAACATTCCCCTTCAAAGTAAAAAGAGAATAGGAAACGCAAGGTGCTTAGAATACAGAAATGATGACCTAGTTTTGATCTGTTATCTTCTTCTCTGAACCTGGCAGCATTTTTACTTCGGTTGGAAAAAAACAGACAACAGAGGAGGTATTTATATAAGCTTTTCATCGGCAGGGATCTCCCAGATAGCAGTAGCTCAGTCACGTGGCAGTGGTGTTCACTGAGATACACTCTTCTTCCTTTCTTGGGTGGACAAAAAAGCTATCTAGCTACAGGTGTTGATAATGAAGATAATGTATAGCTTTCTGATATTTTCTTAGGTTTACCTATGAACTTGCATATTTTGCCACCTTCACATTTTGGGAGCCAAACCTGCAACCTAGTTTGTGAAGACACCTTCCCATAACACTTGCTGAGGCGGGTGGGCTTCAGTCTAATCCCACTGGGAAAATCACTGTCTAGAAAAGTTGCATTGCAATCACATGGCCTCTCAAAATCATACGGACTTTCAAAACACCTTGTTCTATGGGGTCTTGCCAGGAGAGGCCATCCCTCGCCTTCTGCTGTAGGCAAAAGCAATTACGCTTGCCTCAGGTACCATTACGTGCCAAGCAGGTCATTAAAAATAGCTAATGGCTCAGGCACTAAACCTTGTCACTTGCCCATGCATCCTATTACATTCTCTCAGCACACTGGAAATAAATTTAACTAGCTTATGACAATCAGTCGCATCCTTTCATCAAGGAAGAAAATTAGGGAAGTAATTGGGTAAAAGATGATGATTTATATGTCACTTTCTGACGAAGGAGCAAAGAACTGTTTCTCCCTCATAACAAATTCAGATCCTTTCGGCATAAACTAATCTAAATTTCTGCCAAGCCATAATTCTTACTTGGGTTTTTCTCTCATTATCGTAGGTTTTAAAAAAGGAAGAAGAAATAAATCGTTAAAATGTAGCAGGTGAGTGTGGATACACAAGGCAACAGTCACCCAGTTTTATTCCCTATTCATAATAAATCTTTGTATAAAATGCTAGGTCAGAATGATTTCCAGGTTAACAACTGAGCTCATAATATTAGAAACTTCTAACTGTTAGCAAAATTATCCTTGGGTCAAAAATTTGTTTGTACCTGTGCACTCATTTTCTCCCTTGTATCTTCTAAGTCAACTGTGACTGTAAAAATGTCAATCTGTTTCATCATTTTATAATGACAAACAGGTAACTAGAGTAGAGTTGAAGAAACAAAACAAAGATGGCATGAAAAATAAATTACACAGAAATTACTAACAGCTACTGTTGGTATAAAAACTAAAATTAAACTGAGGGAAAGCACTTGCAAAGACGAGGAGAGAACTGGGTAAACCTATCTGGCACAATGAGCGACCCATGGTGGTTGTAATATGATTGATAGCATTTCAGGTCCACATGCCCAATCTAAATCCGGTCCAATTTCACTGAAGTCACAAGCTGGTACAAGGTGATGTGACGCTCAGTGACTGTAGAAATCAGCTGATGGTTTAAATCGAACTCCTCTCAAAGGCCAGAAGTCAGGAGAGTAAGGATGCTGCCCAGGAAACTCAGAAAACCAAAGGTTACTTGCCCAAGCAAAACCTTTCCTGCTCATTTCTGGTCATCATTTTGCTTAAGTAGAAGCCTGACCAAACTACTGAACCTTACACAGTCACACCTGCTTATTTATCTACATACTGAAATTGTACTAAACCCCTCTGTTAGGCAGTAAGAATACAACCACAGAGAATACACATACAATGTTTCTAATCAACTCAGAAGCCATTTTTTCTGTCCCAGAGAAGAAATTCACTAAATATGGTACTTTCTCATTCAACATTTATTGCCTTTCATTAACTCCAGATGAAACACTAACTCTCTAAAAACAAAAATAATGTTCCCTTCGTTCCCCAAATGCTGGCTTTGCAAACTCAAGCACACATTTACTAGCAAATTAAGCCTCTCTACCAGCATCGATCAGTGCAGTCTGCAGTCCTGCATTGCGTGACACAGTCATAGCTCTGCAGCGCTCTCTTTAGATGAAGGTCATGTCACAGCTGTCCATAAACCTCTAAACCTGACAGGCTTAATCATCACAGGGTCAAAACCCAGTTCATATCCTGCTGATTGCACAGGAAACACATAATATCCAGCTCTCCCTCTCATGAAGAAGTCCATTTGTAGGGAGTTAGAAGAAAGCACAATCTGTAAATATTTATGCTGTTTGCCGAAACTACAACGCACGCAGGGCTCAGAATGCATCATATGAAGCAGTCTATGAACTACAATAGCACCACATTCACTTGCCACAGAACAACAGCTCCTTCACATCCCTTGTCCACTCAGCCAAAACCTGCTGAAGCAGCCAGTCAGAGAACTAGCCTTCCTACCCAGCAAATGTAGGCAAGTAAAGGTTGTGTCAGGCCTGAGGAAGGCCGGTAACTTCACTTGAAAATTACCTGCCCTGAAAATCACATCTAGGACCTTTTAACAATGTTCTCATTTATCCCATCTTGACTAACAAACAAAGTGCAGGCAGCCAGTTCAGTTTCATGGATTTATCTCCCTGCAGAATGAAACCGAAATGAAAAGCGACCATGTTTCTTACTTTGTACTTTAGTACCCATCCTGCCTCAAACATCAGAGTGTCAAGGAAACAAAGACAGAAGTGAAACATATACTTTGCATACAATGCTAGATCACTTAGGAAAACCTCAGCCCATGGAAATCTGGAAGCATGGCAAAAAAAATCTTCTGTAGATATCTATTCAGGAGAAAGATATATTTGAATTTTAGAGCAGAATTCATACAAAAGCAGCTGACAACAAAGTGCTGACAATGTGCTACAAGATGCAGGTCAACCACAGCCACTACTGTGGGCTGCTCTTTCTGGGATTTTCCTCTTATAGCACTGTGAAGCTACATAAATAGCAGTCAAGAAAAGCATATGAGCAGATGCAGCACAGCATAAAAGTAAAGACATTTCCGAGTGTAAATACACAGCAAGGGTGGAAGAAAGCCCCAAATGTTCTTACAGCCTGTTGACTTAACACCAACATCCCCCATTCAGACCAATCTCCTACTGAAAATTAATCTTAAAATTTGCTGCTGTAACTGATTTGGATCAGAAACGTAGAGTAAAAAAATTCAGCCTGTAATAGTGGCAAGTAAAACCACCCCATGTCATTCATCAACCTTCTTTGCTTCTTGGACCTTTCATATAGAATCATTTTGGTTGGAAAAGACCTTTAAGGTCACCAAGTCCAACCATTAATCTAACACTGTCAAGTCCACCATTAAACCATGTCCCTAAGAACCTCATCTATGTGTCTTTTAAACACCTCCAGAGATGGTGACTCCACCACTTCCCTGGGCAGCCTGTTCCAATGCCTGACAACCCTTTCAGGGAAGAAATTTTTCCTACTATCCAATCTAAACCTCCCCTGGCACAACGTGAGGCCATTCCCTCTCGTCCTATCACTTGCTACTTCAGAGAAGAGACCAACACCCTCCATGCTACAACCTCCTGTCAGGTAGTTGTAGACAGCAATCAGGTCTCCCCTCAGCCTCCTTTTCTCCAGGCTAAACAGCCCCAGTTCCCTCAGCCACTCCTCATCAGACTTGTGCTCCAGACCCCTCACCAGCTTCATTGCCCTCCTCTGAACTCTCTCCAGCACCTCAGTGTCTCTCTTGTAGTGAGGGGCCCCAAACTGAACACAGGATTCATGGTGCAGCCTCACCAGTGCTGAGTACAGGGGGATGATCACTTCCCCAGTCCTGCTGGCCATGCTAGTTCAGATATCCCTCCTTATGATCCATTCTATACAATTCTGATGAAAACATACCTTCAGAAAGTTTGAATAGAATAAGCATAGGAGCACTATTTGTGTATCATAGGTTTCCAAACTCCTCAGTAAGCTCATGTTCTTAGGTTGGCTGTTGCCCCTCATCTATTTGCAGGTGCTGCTGGAGAGGAAGCTGGTCAGAGCAGCGAGCACCATCCCTCTGGCAGGAAGGAGAAGCCTGCAGCCTCCATACACAGCTCAGCACAGGGTGCCTACCCTTCTCTGCCTTCACTCAGATTTCTGTGTCCTCCTGGTTTTACTACGGTTCTCCTCCAAGAGCTGAAGCAGCAGTAACATATGAAGGTACTGCTGTGCCCTATCTGGAATGCATCTGGTTTAACTTGCATCTTTTTGCCAGCTAGCCAGGCAGCATTTGCATTTTCAAGCCATCACCCGCAGTGACTTCGCAGAAAGAACAAGTATTATCCAGCACTATTCAATAGTATTAATAATAACACAAATCTTGTTCTCAGGCTCATTTGCCTCCTCCCAGGCTCGCACTGGTGCCAGACTCACACTTCACCACAAATTCCCACTCTTCTCCACCACTGAGGGCCAAGTAGTCATCTGACGGACACCGGGATACCACCAGCAGGAGTCTTTCAAGCCTGTTGGCATGTCAAGAACTATTGGTTTTATTAGTATCTCTGGCAGCTTAGACAGGATGATCTCTAGGGTTTTGTAGCAGGAATGCAGCCCCCAGAATGGCTGCTAACCTGGCTGCATTGTTGTGTTCTTGGAACCAACTCTGTGGATGGAGAACGATGAAGTGAGGCCAGACACAGCTCCAGCACAACAAGTGGCTGCAGAGGTTTGTCTCCCAGCTGCAGGCGTGCTGATGAACCAGAGTCACCTGCAGGACCTGCCGCCCTGCGTCCCACAAGGAAAGTAAGTGGCCTGCTTGGTTTTTTGGAAATTTTCCTTTGTTTCTCTTTGAAATTATTAAGTCTTAACACTGCTTTTAAGGTCAGATGAGAGGGATAATTCTATAGGTTAATACACAGTTTGAACTAACATCCAAATGCGTCCAATGAGAAAATCAAAATTCTGCTTGTGAGCTCGGCGTTTTCTTGTGGCAGCAACTTGTTTTCTGCTTTTGAGAGGCAGCTGTACACAGCTGTTAGTGACCAAGTGCTGCAGACCACTTAGCAGCCAACACAGCTCTTCATATACCTATTCTGCCCTTTTCACTTGTTTTGTACCCTGTTAGGCTTTTATGGCTTAGCTGTTAATATAACATGAGTAATCCATTCGCGAGACTTGGTAGAGGTTGCATAGCTCAGTATGAGATGGTTTTGTACTGGGGGACCTTATAAATCATGGGAAAACATCCACAACTAACCAGCAAACTTAAGGGCCATCTTCCCAGTTATATTCCTTCTAGCCAATAGAATTTATATTTTTGCATTCATGATTAGACATCTCACCACTGCGAGAGAGGGACAGCAATTAGTATTT
This sequence comes from Pampusana beccarii, assembly GCA_013399365.1. Classification (NCBI taxonomy): domain Eukaryota; kingdom Metazoa; phylum Chordata; class Aves; order Columbiformes; family Columbidae; genus Pampusana; species Pampusana beccarii. Next base: position 64,372 of record VWYH01004264.1, on the reverse strand, counting down.
AAATTTACCTTACAACAGAACTAGAACTTAAATATACATGTCTAAGTATGATCCCAACTGGCAATATGAGAAACCTTGGCTGGAGGCAGGAGGAGAAACCCTCAAATCATCAACACAGAACAAAACATGGAATGCAAGAACAGCCTTTAAACCAGCACAATGATACCAGTTTTTGGTTTAAATTTGCTGAAAAAAAATGGGACCACAGCTTGAAAACTCAGACTGACAGATTTTCTTCCGTGACAAACCAAACTAGCCTGTACCCTAAGCCACTCATTTTTCTCATCATTAAACTCACACTAATATCTGCAATTGTTGCACCAATCGTAGTTCTTACCTCTTTGATCCAGTACTATAGATTGTCAACAGCGATTTTTGCCAGATTTCTTCCTTGCCTTTGGTAACAGAAAGCATTTAATCTTGTGCTTATGTACAGAAAATATCCTGAAGTTCTGATGGTGGCCTACAAAAAGTGATGGTTCTTCCTCTAGTGTCAATGTAACCNAAAAAAGAAGGAAAAGAAAGAAGAAAGTGGGGGGAAGGGGAGAAAAAGGAAAAACCAAAACCAAACACACAAAAAAACACAAACTCAGGAAATCGCAATGAGAAAAGAAAAACCTGTTAATAATTTTGTTGTATTTGATACATATTTCAATCTGTGCATCCTGCAACATGTGCTTGGTTTGTTTGATTGCTCACCTCTGTTAAGGTGAAGTTTCATTTCCATGTCTAGTCTAGCCCAATATTTATAACAAGAAGCATGATTAAGCAATCACAGGGAAACCAAATCTCTCTGGAAGAGAAGGATAATCCTTTAGCAAGGAAATAACATCAGGCCCCATGAGAGAAGTACTTCCAGATTCAGATCAAATATCATCTTATCTATCACTATTACAATACCCCATATTGTTTTTGCCTCTTATATGAAAACTGTAAAGTAGAGAGAAAATAATCTTTATACTTTTCTTAAAAAAAAAAATATACTCAATTTTAAAATAAT